>CM066728.1:62557351-62654851 GCA_033961575.1 Aselliscus stoliczkanus
ACTATCTAAATGATCTGCATAAACTGTAATATATAAATACCTATTTATATATTTAAACAGATTACTCATATAGACCAAGCCAATTTTCTAACTTCAAACCAGAATTTGGGGTGTATCCCCCAAGAGTGGGACTTCTAGTACTTGGTGATATTTGGGGGGTCGTTTCCTATGTATTAACCTTTTATACTAGCCATGGGTTGCACCCTGATGCAGTAATAAGGGTTTGAAGTATTATTTAACAACGTGAAACATGGGCCTGCAGTTAAAATTGATTATTGAAAAATCTCCTTTGCCAAAATGCCTTTTGAAAGTGCATTTTATGTTTTTAATATTTTTGTTTTCCTGTGTGATCTTTGTGGCATTTAAATCAAACCATAAACAAAGAAATATTGACGTGGAAACTGTTTTGCACTGTGCAGAGCCATTTTCATATAGGAAAAACATTTTTGAGTTTGTTTTTTAGACATCTATTCCCCCTACTGGTGATATTTATTCTTATTTGACTACCAAAAAATAATAAATAAATCATGTTCAGATAATAGGAAGAGAAGAAGAGGTCTGACTGAATTGTTTGAATATCTCAGTGATGTGATTGCTTTTGTGACAAATTCTTAAAATCAGACTTGCAACCTCCCCCAAACCCCCAAACTAAGAAGATCGGGTTACTTTGAAAAGTTGTCTTCTCTCCTTGAACTCTGGAGCACATAATGTGTTGTCACCTCAGAGTCTGCAGTGTGGAATGTCCTTACTGATGATGGCCCTTTAGTTCACCTGGCTTCTGGAGGTTGGAGACTAAAGAAGTTTCATACTTTTCTGTCCTCAAAAGCTGCCTGACTAGAGCTGGCCTTCTCGCGAGGCACCCAAATCAGGAAATGGTGTACTGTAAGAGGGCCTGCTGTAAGGTGGTTTTACATGATGTCTGCCTTCAGTCTCCACTTACACACCTCTTGCATGTAGGGTACCTGCCCCCCCAACCTCTCCCACGGCTGGGTCATTGCCCACAGAGAGCAAGAGTGCTTAGGGTGCTTCTTTCCTTAGACAGACGATCTTTCACTGGGACTGGAGCCTAAAACTGATGCACACCTGACCAGCTTTTTAGCGGAAGGACCCCTGCCTCTAGTGCTTGTCCTCGTAGTGTGCCAAAGGCCCAGGAGAGCCCGGTCAGGGGCCCACGTGTCTGTGGTATCCCCAACCTGCCTACCCGAAAGAGGGCTTCATGGAGCAGAATTTCCCTTAACCCCCTCCAGGCCATCAGTGCCCCGTGCCACCAACTGCCTCAACCCTTACAACAGCAATCAGTGCCTTTCTGCTTCTGATAAAGGACTGCTCCTACATGCCACATCTGAGCCTCTCTTTCCTCATCCACATGTGGAAGAATAATAGTAAGTCATTATTCACGAGGTTCATGGCAGGACCCCTTAGGTGCCACAGTTACCACACGTGAACTAGTGGCTGCCAGGGTAGCTGATGCCCAGCAGAAAGGCCCACTTCTTTGCCCTTTAGGTCCCACCTCTTGTGTGAATGGTGTAGGCTGCTCCTCAGCGGGAGGCCTGCCCCAGCCCCACCCCACCTCTGAATACTTGGCCACTGGCCTAAGCAGGGGAATACAGTTTGCCTGAAGGGGTGGAGAGACCAAAGTCCCAGTGAGCAGCTCTCATGGGATGGAGATTGGGTGGGGGGAGTGTCATGAGAAGAGCATTTGGCGCATGGTTTTAGAGTTCTAGTCCTGACCCTGCTACTTACTCAATATCTGTCTTTGGGAAATTCCTTCTACTTCTCCAAGCTTGAATTTCTTGTCCCCAAAATATGGGTTTTAATGAGATGACATCTAAAGTTTTTGCTCCTCCTTAACATTCTGGAATCCTAAGTAAACAGAAGGTATGTGGTGTCCCCTATACTCTCAAGCTCTAGCAATTTCTGGAAAACTTTGTACAGAGAAAAAGAGCTCTCTTCTAACAAGATTTCCAAAATAATGGATTCCTTTAACAAGACTAATGTAATGGGCAAAGTGTTCATGAATCTGAAATAATGTATTAAATTTCATATGGCCTTTTAAAATTAAGGGAGAGAACGAATTGAACAAAATGTACAGTGGGTATTATGAACTTAAAAGGCTTCAGAAATTGCTCCATTAAGTTTAGTAAATATTTGCTGAATTTCTGCTCCATGCCAGGCGCAGTGGTAGGCACCAGAAGAACCAGGGTGAATAAGACAGTTCCTGCCCTTTGAAGAAATCAAAATGTAGTCTGGGCAAACCAATATGTACAAAGGTTGTTTCAAAGTGCTGTACTACGGGCAGTGGAAGGATGCTATGGGGCCCAATCCAGCCTGGGGAGAGTCCTGGAAAGGTTTCTCATGGGAAGTGATAACTGACTTTGAGAGAAATACGTAGGGCCTTTTTGCTGAACCTCAAGTTCTGTAAAATTTCCAGTTTCAGCATAGTCTTTACCTCTACTGTTAAGTTAGGAATTTATTGGGTATGTTTTCTAGAAGAGAAAATACTATTGACAAGCAACCCATGATGGTTTTGGGGAGCAAGGGAAGAGGGAGAAACTCTCTTAGTTAATGCCTTTCCATTTATTCTATACATTGGTGCAGGTTTGGGTTAGATTAGGATCTTCAGGCTCAGATTTTAAATGTCCTAAAATATATTCCATTGATGGAAAGGCTGACGTAAGATCATTGATAAGGATCATTTGTGGTTCTCAGGCCTTGGCTCTACTCCCAGAACTAGCCCTGCCATCAAGCTGCTCAGTAACCTCAGAGCTCTTAGCTGTAGTATATAAGAATGGAGGGAAGGGCCGGCCGAGTGGCGCATTGGTTAAGCGCTGGTTTTGGGATGCCAGCGGCCCCGGTTCGGATCCCACATGAGGGCCAGTGACACTGCCCTCTACAGCTAACAACAGCTCCACCTGGAGCTGGGCTGTGCGAGCCCCGGTAATGGTGTGGGCTGCAGCCCCTGCTGCAGTGGGCTGCCATAGGCTACAGTGAGCGGCCCGCAGCCAGCGTGAGCAGCTGGCAGCCAAGCGTGAGCTGCCAATAGCCGCGATGAGCGACATCCAGAGGCCAGCAACCGATCTGCCTCATCCGGGAAGAGCGCAATGACGATACCAACAGTGAAGCAACATCCTCCGCAACTAAACTGAAGAGCAAAAAGACAGCAACTTGTCTGTTCCCCTTCCCCGATTCCCCAACGCTGTTCCCCTCCGACAATTCCCCAATAAAATCTTTAAAAAAAAAAAAAAAAAAAAAAAAGAATGGAGGGAAGAAGAGAAACCTCAATGTCATCTATAGTCAGGTTTAGAAAGTCTGAGATCTTCAGTGTCTTAAATCTGCACTTGGTATGTTCCCCATAAGATGCCTTAAATTTATGGAGTCTCCAGATGAAATAAAGCTTCGTTCTTAAAAGTAAAACAAAAACTTTAAGAAAAGAACACTATAGCGCTACTACATATAGATATTCAATAGATACCAATATTTTCCATGTTTTGGAAGACAGAAAATGTGTAAATGTCATTGGGGTTCTCAAAAGGCCTTGCCTTTTGTAGGTTCGAAAAGAGAACCTATAACAGACCACTGAAGGGACGGGGTGGTGAGCTTCTGGAAAAAGAAACCGGCCTCTAGATGTCCAGGACAAGTTGCAACAAACAAAACGCTTTTTTTTTTCTGGACAGAAATGTGATAGGCCTAATAAATCTGGAACTAGAGAGAGACTGCCTTTTATTATATCCTGTGGACACCAGAGGAAACAACGGGTGTGATACCAGGGCCAGTAGATGGATTCGTAACCAGTTAAATGACTATCCCAAAAGGCTGCTGATTTGGATGCATGTCATCTTCCTGGAACAAGACAGAAAGGAAAGAGTGCAAGAGAGAAAGAGAAAGAAAATAAGGAGGAAGGGAGTGAAGGCTAATTAGTGACAGGGTTCTGACCGTAACCCAATCCTGCTTAGCATTTAGATCAACGTGGAAGGTGATGCAGAGAGCATGATCAACAAACTTGCAGATAATGCCAATCAGGTTGAGAACTGGGATGCGACAAGTTCTTGCCAAAAATGAGATAACGGGCTAAATATAACAAGATGAAACGTAACTGGGATAAATGGAAGTTTCTATCATGGGTCCAAAAAAATCAATTGTGCAAGTTAAGATGAGAGAGGCATGAATTAGCCACAGCCACTTACAAAACAGGTAAAAATCCCAAAAGACAAGGGGTTTGAATTGACTGTAAACTCACTGGCAAAGGGACCAAATAATCTAACAGGATCTTGGGCTAAAATGAGGAAGCTGATGTTCTCTTTAACTCTGAACTACTTAGACCACATCTGGAAAATTCTGCCCAGTTCTGGGTGCCATGTTTTTAAAAAGAGGTACACAAGCTGGAATGTGTCCAAAGGAATGACCAGGGTAGTGAAAACCCTAGTGTCTTCCTCTGACTTCAAATGCTTGAATGGGAATTCGATTCAAGAGAAAGACAAATCTGGGACTGATATAAGGAAGAAGTTTCTTACAAAACTGCTGAAAGTTAAAATGGGCCACTTTAGAAGCCTGCGAGCTTCCCATCCACTAGAGATACTTTAACATAGGCTGAGGGCTACCATAGTAGAATGAAGTAGAAGGAACCGTGTGTAGAAAGAAGTAGAATGAAGTAGAAAGGCACACACACAGCCTTTCTTTTATACATTCTTGGAGCAAGTACTATGTATCAACAAGCACTGGGGATGCCAAGACATAATACCCTCCATAAATGAGACAGATCAAAATCCCAGCCCAACAAGATATGTGCATTCCTAGATGTGTGAAAAATAAGTGCCATAAAAGACAGAAAGGGAGTTCCTAATTCTGCTGCTCAGCAAAAATAAATTCTGAACCAGGCAAAGCAGAGGGAAGAATGTTGCTGTGACATCCAGCTGAGGAAATTTCTGGGTATATGGAGATGGTATGTAGTCTGGTGGGAAATGAGACTGATGGGAGAGGTAGGCTGACGCTGGATTGTCAAGGACCTTGGGTGTTACGATAAAAAGCTTGCTTTCTCTCTAGGAGAAGGAAAGGAGGGAACTGGCGAAGGCTACTTAAAATAGACATCTTAGACACTGATTCTGTGGACAGAGAAGAGGGACTGGACTCAGGGGAAACTGGTATCAAGCAGATTGGTTAGACATGTCCATCTCTGAGTGCCTTGAGTTCATGGGTTGAATTAAATGTGAACTTTTTTGGATTAAAAAAAAAAAATCTTAAGGGGCTAGCAACAAAGGGGAAGCTCTATGTTTGGGCAGAAAGGCATTGTCTCCATCCATGAAAAAGAGCAGAAGAGGTCTGGGTAGATCTGGCTGCGTGATCCCAGGATATGAAGCCCTGGTGTAGGATGGGGGCAGGAATGACCAGGGATATTTTCTAAGAAGAGAAGCCGTACAGAGCTGCTCAGCACAGTCCATCAGCATTGGACACATAGGTTTGCTTAAACTGAATGTGAATTCAAATGGAGAATTAGAGGGAAATTGAGAGAAGGCTTTCCAGCCCCTGAAGCTCTCAAAGACACTAACAGCTGAGAAAAAGAAAAGCTGCCTCTGACATCAGAAGCTGCCTGGCACTCACAGCTGGGCTTTGGTAGTCTCATAAACTATGTCACAGAGTACAAGCGAGAGACAAGGCCACTCCGTGACCACGATGAATCTAGACAAAACAAAGCCCCCTCATCCTATCTGAACTAAAACAAAAACAAGGACGCTGTCCAAACCACAAAGATGACCAAACAATCCCCTATCTGGCTAAAAAGAGTGGCTGTTCATGACAGCTATAGCCTCCCTACACTCTTATCTTCTAGATAAGATGTATTAAGATACCTAATCAAAGGTTTATCCCTCTTCCTGATAGCATCCAATGTAAGCCAAGCCCCATTTCCTCAAACCCTCCCTCAAATTACTGAACACATATCCAAATTCTGTAACAAGTCCTTCCTAATCCCTCTTACAGAGATTACGAATGGGTCACCGTGGCATATGTTCTCTTTCATTGCAGTATGTGAACAAACCCATTTGTTCCTCGTGGCCTTTGATTGGAGGACATTACATTATATTTTATCCCTAGCTTTCTTCTGGGGTTGAAAGTGTCCGTCAGGTTTTCATGTAGAATATCATACACCACTAGAAATGGTGGGTTAGTCCATGTTCTGTTTCATGCACAGGACCTGACAAAGGGACATCCACTTTGTCCATCTGATGCACCCCAAGAACCAGCTCCAATATCAGCAGCTTCTATGAAGATTCCTGGCATTTCTCCTTTGGAATCATCCATCTTCTAACACTCTACTGCACATGGTACTGATCTCTTTTGGCAAACAGTCAGTGTCGTCAATATTTGTAAGCACTCCCCATAGATTATTAACTCATTGAGGGCAAGGACTCTGTCTTATTTATCTTTGAGTCCTCATTGTCTAACATAGTGGCATAGAGAAAGTGTTCAATGAAAGTTCATTAAATGAACAAATGATTGAATAAATGAATGAAATGTTAGACTTGGAAGGACCTACATCATCATCTAGCCCAAGGTTACCAAACTCTAATACCTGGTGGGGCTCAGTAGGTGATGAACAGGGAGGGGTCTGTGGCCACCAAAACAATACCTGCCTCAGCAGTCCCAGGGAGGAATTGTGGGTTCATTGTTGCCAGGATCTTCTGAATTTTAAGGAAAAGACAGAACATCTCAATTTTTTAATGTTTTAAAATACCATGTGGGCCTACTGCATCTGTGGACCAGATTTAGTTTCTGGGCTGACAATTGGTGACTTCTGAGCTTGGCCAACCCCTAATTTTATATATGAGGACACTGTGGTCCAGAGAGATTCAGGGCATGCCTGAGGTCACAGTCATTAGTGGCAGAACAGACTCAAATCCAGGTCTTAAGAATCACAGTCCAAATTAGTATCTACTGATCATGTCTGGGAGTGGGCACTCAGACCTTACACTTCTATTCAAGCCAAATGCAGGTGTCTGAGGTGAGGGAAAACATGAGTAAAAAATCTTAGAGATGGGATCTAGACAGCTGATGGTTCTCTATGCCAGGTAATATTTCTAAGCAAGTCCTAATATTTGCTTCCCTTTTCCAATGCTATGTCCATGTTTTCTTCTGACTAGAAAATTTCATAATATATATTTTAAATTTAAATTTTATTTCTATCAATATAGTACATATAACAGTATAATGTCAACTTGTACATTGCTTATAATGACAACTAGCCATCTCCAGTTCCATACCTCACTCATCCTCAATCCTGTTCCCCAAAGGCAATTACTTCCACTCTTTTAGCTGATATCCTTGCTGAAAAACATTTTTCAATTCATAATTCTCCAGTTTCAGTTTGAAAATATTTGCCCTTCTACTCTAGAAAATTTTCTTGTACCATTTATTTGTTGGTACAAGAAAATTTTCATTTTCATTTTCTCTGTTATCTACTTCCAGAATTCCTATTAGTTGGTTGTTCTCATTTTCTTTCCTTTTTTGTTTTCTATCTCATTTTTGTCTATTTTAGTGGAGACTTCCTCAACTTTGTCTTATAGCCCTTCTATTGTACCTTTTAGTTCTGCTTTTTTTTTTTTCTTTAGCTGAGCCATCCTGCTACCTGTTGGCAGCTCAGTGACAGCTCAGCTCGGGCTGGGCATTGAACTGCTGTTGCTCAGAGCTCAGCTCGCACTCTTGAATGAGCTCTTAACCAACTGAGCCACTCGGCCAGCCCATAGTTCTGCTCTTATTCTTTTAAATTCCCAACATTTTTTCTCATTCTCTGAATGTTCTCTTTAATATCTCTCTTGTTCTCATTTTGTGGCTTCAACATTGTTTCACATCTCCTAATAATTGAAGTTTGTTTGTTTGTTTGTTTGTTGTTTGTTTTTAAGTTGCTTATGCCCTGGTCTGTTTTCTCTTTGATCCTTTTTATTCAGTTAATTTGTTTCAAGCTCTGCTCATTCCATTAGCAGCTTTCCTTAAATGTCTAATGGGCTTTGGTTGTCTATTTATATGTAAAAGTGAGGCACTAAAATAAAAACATAGATAAATAAGCAAGGAAAACACTAACATTTTGACGATAAGTGCTGTGTGCCAGGTGGGGCTTTTTGACTGCTGGGCTTCACTGTATAACAATAAGGTGGGGACCTGGCTATGGTTCTCAGGGGATCTCCAATGGTCATTGTCTGCAGGCAATTTTATGAGAGAAGAATCCTCCAGATTCCTTCCTGAAAAGGAAAAATGCTGGCTCCCAGTGTTCTGAGAGCCAACTAGAAGTGTAAAAGAAGAGGGAAGAGTGTTTCCACACCATTCAGTATGTGGACTTGCACTGCATTGCCCTGTTTGTAACATTCTGACTCATCTCTACCCCAACAGATGTCCCCAAATCCATCCCTGACAGGGAAATCTCTAATCTCTTTCGAGGGAGGTAGGGGTTGGGGAGATTCCTCCATCTTTAAAGGTCTCACCCACATCTCCTGTTGGCAGCCCCTGCCCACACTACCACTTGTGGAGGTGCCTGTGCCTCCCCAGGCTTCTGTGATGTGAGCTGCCTTGCTCCTTGCTAGTTTCCCCACTGCAGGATGAAGTATCAGCTTTTGGGCGGTCTGCAAAACCAGTTACTCCTTGTACTTCTGCATTCTAGCTTCCAAAATTTTGTTTGCCTTTTTCTTCTGCCGTCACCTCCTCTCTGGCTCTCTTTGGTTGGTGCCTTCTTTATTCCTTTAGCATCATTTTAGAGGATCTTCAATAGAGAGCAGAAACCAATGCATACATTTTCCACCAGGTGTAACTGGAAGCTTCCTTGGAAATTTAGATTTGATTTTTCATGTCTGTTGGTCCAAGACCCATTTTGGCTAGGCAGGAGTATGGACAGTGATCAACCTGGGCATTCCCTGTTTTTAACAAACAGTCTTGCCAATGTATCTATAGACACAAAAATGTCCTTTGGTTCCTCTTGTTTAACATCATTCATGTGGAGCTCTATCAGCTTTACCTGCCATGGAACTACTCTAATCCTGAACAAGCGATGCTCTAATACTTATATATATTTCCCAATTTTATGAAAAGGCTCATGTGTCAACAGTTTGAATATTTTAAACCTATCTAATACCTTTTTAATTCTGTGCCTGGGCCGGCCGAGTGGCGCGGTGGTTGGGTGCTGGCTTGGAAGGACAGCGGCCCCGGTTCAGGTCCCGCATGTGAGGGTCAATGACACTGCCCTAAAAAAAAAAAAAACACTCTATAAACTACATAATTCTGTGCCTATTCATAACTGAATTGCACCATATTAATCTGTGCAATTATGTTTATATGAGCATAATGTTACTTTGCATTGAATTATAAGAGAGTCCTATAACATTCTGTATAAAGTCACTGTCTATTATTGTCAATAATAATAAGTGTGTGGTATATGACACCAAATTTGGCCCATAATATAGAAGTTCTGTTACTGATAATTATGGCAGTGACAGTGGGGATGGTAGTGCAGATATGGGGATGATGACAGTGATCAGCATGTCAGTACTAAGCAGCAATTTGAGAGTGGTTTTTTTTTTTAATTGAATTAAGGTCCCTTTATTTACTTATTATTCTTTGGCTCCTTATTATACAATCTACAACATCTGGGATAAACCACCCCAAACAAAGTTATGTCCATAATTCTGGGTGCCCACTTGGGGCCCTATCCATAGCTCTAAGGATTCGTACAGAGTTAAATGTTAGGAAAAGACCACAGCTTTTTTTCATGGTGATGCCTTCACTCTACAGATGGACCAGGTTTGACTTGTATGACTGAAAATGGCCCACCTATCAATTAATTAATGTCTGTTCCAAGGCAAGGTACTGCAGGTTCTGAGGGACACAAAAGGAAAGACAGTCTTTTATTCTCCAAGAACTTACTAACAGTACTAAGCATTATAGGGTGAGCTTCCAATGGGCATGATGGGTTTAAAAGAGGAAGAATTTAGAATAGGAAGCAATGACTGAATTTGGACATTCTTATTGCACTTTGTCTATATCGCAGTTATAGGACTTATTACACTGCATAGTTATTTGCCTACTAATGGTTGTCTTTCTCATTGAGGACATGGGGCCTAGTCTATTCATCTTGTCTCCCCAGCAATCTGCATAGTGCTTGGCACATTCAGGTGAATGTTTATTGAATGAAAGAATGAAGGAATGTGTAAATCAATGTAGGGGAGGGGATTAGGCTGGATCTCTAATAACATGTAGAAAACAGATATGCAAACGAAGGTGGCAGAGTGCTCCTGGTATAGGAAAGTGTGGCTGAAGTATATAATGGATGTTCTGAAACAAATCTTGCTGGAATACAGACTTCATGGGTGAGCAGTGAAAAAATAAGTGTGGTTATGGAGGCTGGAGCCAGACCAGATTGTGGAAAGACTTGAAAACCAGTTTGCAGAATTTGGGCTTTATCCTTTAGGGACAGGTAGGCTGTTGAAATATTTAGTAGGAGAGGGATTTGATGAGAGTAGGGCATTCGAAATACTAACTTGTAAGACCCAAGCAGAATAAACTAGTTGGGGAAGAGACTAGAGCCAGAGGGGATAGTTAGGAGGCAACTGGAATGGTCCAAGTGAGAAATGCTGATGGTCTGGATAGAGTGGTTGTTGGTAGGTAAGAAGAGAAAGAAGTAGATGCAATGAATAAAATATACAAGAATAGCTATTAAAATCAAAATTCTAAAAAGCATACTAGGGGTTTTTAATCTCATCATTTTTCAGCAGCTTTCATGGTATGAATCCTTGTTCTGAGCACACATTTGACTGAAAATTAGAGAGCTGCAAAGGGGAGCTGGTAAATGAATGCTTTGACCCAATATGTTCAGTGTAAGGGACCAAGAGCCAAATTTCCATGGTGGGATTGCTGTAGCTTTGCTCCCATCACCCTCTATTCCTCTGCCTGAGAGCAAGCCCCCAAATAGCAGGGAACTTGACCTTCTCCAGGAAGCTAAATACTACACTTGATCATGGGGATGGGTATTGGACATGGGAAGGCAACCATTTCCTGCCTTTTCATAAACTGCTGAATCCTCTTCTTTATGGATTTAATCTGATCCAGTACTTGAAAAACAATCATATTTCTTGCCCTTAACCTTACGAAATGATCTTGAACTGTGTAGAATTATGGCAAGGAGTATTTCCAGGGCAAAGGGGAGGAGAAGGGAATGGAATCGGATAAAACAGTGGTTTTGATCTGAAGGAACTTCAGTGGTCTTTTTTTTTTCAACCCTGATTTTCATGAACATTTTTACTGTGGAGGTTTAGGTTATGTGGACAACAAAATGATTAACATTCTAGACCATAAAACCATTCTGCCAAAGCTTTTGCAGTGGGGATATTATCATACACATTATGAGCACAACCAAATACACATTCACATAAAAACATAGTAAGTATATAACATTGATATCTTAATACTGCCATAAAAATCTTTTTTGATTAATTTTGTTTTTAAAAATGAACTCACAAAAAAAGTGCAAATATTAATACTGTGTCTTGGACCTAAATTTGAAGCAGATCCTACATCTTTAATTTTGATATTCTTTTGTGTTCTCTGTTCACCCCAATGAGCAGGTGGCCTTAAATTTCAACACTTCAGTAGTGCTTCATGACCTCTTGAACAAGTTGAATAAATAATATCTATCATCCCCAAATTTAACACAATTGTGTTGTTAAATGAAGAAGAGAATGAGCCGTTATCCTTTGTATTTGATGATGACTCTACCCATGGTGATCACTGATCCCATATGCAAGCTAAAAGGAGATGTGAATGACCTCCTCCTTTCCACATGGTAATGAAAGGAGGTCTAGGCTAATTTTTAACCCTGTCCTCAAGATCCTTCTTTACATACATCTTAGCTTAATATAATGTTACAGCAATACTACGACTGCTATTGATGATGATGATGATGATGATGTCATCAACAATAATAGTAGGAGACCTAATAATGAATATTCTGGTTGATCTTTTATTAAAACCTTGTGAGGTGAGCTAGGATATTATTACCCCTATTTTCTGGTCACTGGACATCAAGGTCATCTGTTTCCAAGAATATTTTAAATGAAAATTGAAAAAACCTATTTAATTCCTCTTAAATATTAGTATAATAATATTTTTGTATTGTCCCAATTTGATCTTAAGTAGCTAATTGATTTGTTTCTATCCCCAAATGACACCTTGCCACCCATAAAAATCAAACCAAAAACACAGCTCCCATTTTCCTATTTGTTTTTTTCATACGGAGCTTTAATGGTGATTTTATTCCAAACCCAGAACAAACATAAATACTGCATTAAAGGAAGATGAATTTATTTTGACCTTTACTGAAAATGCACTGTGAAACAAAGCACTTAAGCATTTATAGCCTGTTAGACACTCACATTACCCACTTCCATGTAGATAAGAAAGTCCTTCCCAGCAAAAGTAATGTTCCCAAGTAGAGCAGTTTTACAGAGCACTTAACTGCAAAGCCAGATATCATGTTCTTCTATGAGTCTGTTTTGGGCAGTTTTATGCATCCAAGATCTATAGAAATTAAGGGAGTGTCTAAAATATTACATTCAAGAAACACAGAGGATGACATTTTTTTATGGATTTTGGTGAAAATACAGGATATTTGCAACAAAACACTTGGAGAAAACAGTATTTATTACAAAGGAGATGGAGTATTTGGGGATTCTATTTATTTCTCTATTGAAACAGTGTCTCCCACCTCCCTCCTACAATGAAATTGGTGGCATCGTTTAGGTGATTTTTGGTTAAAAGTGGGTTTCAATTCTACTTATAATTACTACCACACTCTGTCCCCTCAAAATACAGCACCGTCTCTGCATGAACAGAAATGAGTATTTTTTGTGGGGTGGTTTTTTTGTGGGGTCTTTTTTGTTTGTTTGTTTTTTTGAGGGCAGTGTCACTGTCCCTCATATGTGGGACCGAACCGGGGCCGCTGGCTTCCCAAGCCAGCGCTTTTGTGGGGTCTTTTTGCCATGATATTTTTCCTTTAGTCGTAAGCCTCTAACTGCAGAGCTATTTCCTCCATCCAGATTCTTGTGTCAGAGAGTTGAGATGTAAACCACAGCAACCATGAAACTTTAAAATCCCTGATGCATGATGAATGGGTGCTGGGCAAAGCAGCTTAAAATCTATGCTTTTGCTTCTCTTTAAACACTTTAAATTGACAGCGCCATAGATCAAACATTTTTACTGAGAGGAGAAGCTTTGGCAATTTAACTTAAACAAGTGCACAGTTACCATCATCTCGAGACCTCACCCCTCCACAATTACCCCTTCCACCTGGTGGATTGAGTACATTTCTCATTGAGAGCAAGTGTGTGTGTGTGTGTGTGTGTGTGTGTGTGTGTGTGTGTGTGTGTGCGCGCGCGCACAAATATATCACAGGGCAGCCTCCTGTAGCCTGGCTGGCATAACACCCGGGGCAAACTTCCTCCGCCGATCCGCACGCCAACGGTCCCCACCCCACCGAGGTGACTTGAGAGCAGGTGGGTCATCCACCCGCAGCCCGGGCCGGCTGCGGAGCATGCGCTAAGGTTGTGCCTCCGCCCAAGGGTACTGCAGCCCGTCCCCCATCCCTCTCTCTTCATCTTCCTCCCGCTTCTCCTCCTCCTCTTTTCCCTCCCTACCCCCTCTTGGAACAGCGAAGTTGGCATGCTGCCCATTCAGGCGTTCAGCGTGGGCTCCTCAGGGATCAGCAGGCAAAGTCACAGTCTGCACAAACAGAGCTTTCAAATTCATAAAATTCATAGGATTTTTCACAAATGAATGAACACAATTTTCTACCAATTTCCTCATTATGCAAATATGCAAAATATCAAATTTAGGCCAATTAGGGTCCTCCACAGTCCCAAATTCACCCGTTTAAGCCATAATTGCAGAAACTATCAAATAATTACGGTCGCTAATTGGAAATATTTGTGACAGATACAACAAATTCTTGCACAAATTACATTTCATTCGAGGAACCACTGCGCGCCACTGAAATTTTATCGAAGTCTAATTTAACTTACATAATGAGTTGAATTGAGTACTTGTTATCAAATTTGAGCAATTCATAGCCCCGTAATGTGGAATGATCAAATAAATTAAAAGGGAATTTATTCAATATTTTGTTGTGATCCTTTTCTCGGAACCATTGCTATTTTGTAGGAGGCCCGGGGCGGGTGCCTGGTGTCACGCAAGCCCCGGCTGTGCCCGCCGCCCGGCGGCCGCGGCAACGCAAAGAGGCGGCGGGTGACCCGGAGCCGGGAGCCGGAGCCCCTGCCGGGTCTGGCGGCAGCCTCGCGCAGCCTGCAGCCCAGGCAGACGCAGACCAGACGCTCAGTTCGGTGAGCGCGCAGCCGTCGGAGGCCTGCTCTGCCCCTTTGCTTTGTTTTATTTAATTGGATGGAGGGCTCAGTGAATACTTCCGGGTGAAGTGCGATGAGTTCTAGAAATGATCTGATTTCTGGAAGTGCAAACACATGCGCGCGCTCCCTTGCACATACTCCCTACACACTTGTACACTCACACCGCGCATGGACACACTACACCCAGCACACATGCACAAACCCACACCATACACGCATACGCCACATATACACTTGATCATACGCACACACGCCACATACAGACGCACAAACTCTCTCTTACACACCCACCACACAGACACACTCCCTACATACACGCGCGTGCGCACACGAGGCCTCCCACGCCACGGGCAGGCCTGGGCAAGCAGCGCACAGCCGGGGTGGGTGTAAAACCTTTCTTCCTTTCTTCCCTGCCCGTGTGCCAATGGTTAACTGCTAGGTGGGGGACCTGAGAGGGTGGTGTATGCACAGTGTATCATGGGCAGTCACACACACACACACACACACACACACACACACGAGAACAGGTTCCTGTGCTCCCTCGCCTTGGTGTGTGTCCTCAGGAGGGGTAAAACCCGAGGTAATTTAATATCAATCTAATCCAAAGCCTCCCAGACACACGAACCCATGCAGCCCTTCTCTGCGTGTGCCCCCTACGTGGACACGAACACACGCGTCACCAGGATCACCCTCTCCCGAAGGTCAGCCTCACGGACAGGGCATTCGTTTTCCCTTTGCACAGTCTCGCGCACACACATTCACTAGCACATTTTTTTTCCAACTGCCTTGTGGCCTCGTTGGAGGATTATAAATGTCTCCTTCTCCCTGTGATTTGTTTAATCCGTGGAAATGGTGCTGGTCCTATGTAAACAAGCCAAGTGCGGAATGAAGGCAGTCACCCATGCGTGGCAAGCCTGCCTATTTGTCAGAAAACCTTCATAAATACTGAGCCGGGGCTGGGCAAGGATGTGATGTCTCCATTTTTGCCAGGAAAGGGCACGAGGAAGACAAAGCGAGGCACGACAGCGTGTAACCTTTAAGGGACAGATAGTCTAGAAGCCCAGAGGCCGGGGAAGCTCCCCGCCTAATTCAGCTCCGGAGGATGACTGATGCCTGGCTGCCTACAGGCCAGGCATCTGCTGGGCAGAAGGAGAGAAGGCCTTAGGCATTTTTATACTGGGGAGCGCACAGATATGCGCCACACTACTTGAGGCTGGACAGAAAAGACAGACGTTACTACTACTGGGCTACAGTTGCCCCTTGAGTAGCCAAATCCCAGACACCCACGTATCTCCAGGCCCAACCACCCCTCCTTGTAAGCTTTCTGAATATTTCATTTCCAACTTCACCTGCTTTCATTGAAAACAGTGTCCGGGCAGGTAGCAATGGGGCAGAGCTTCAGACATCCCTAGGTTTATCTAAACACCCAGTGGTGACCCGTCCAAACTCTGCCCACCCTGGACATGTGGACCTGCTTCCAAGCCCATCCTTTTATTTCTTTTTAAAGAACAATGCATATGTGGCTAATTACACACTCCTAACAAAAGCAGTAATTACTGCCTGTAATTATCATGGTCCTTATTTAGAAAAAAATGTGAGAAAATGTCGAGTATTAAAACATGAAAGCAGCTATTAATCAAACCTTTACACCTTCTTTAACTCAGGCGTAATGGTGGGTATTATCATAAATCTACTCTGATAGTAACACAAGAATAATGAGTTCAGTAATGATAGCGATGATGATCATAATGATTTTAACCAACAAAGAATGGTGTAGATTTATTGCTAATAATGTGGTACAGGAATCTCTTTCATTAAAATTACCTATGTGTGTTCTCCTCGCTGGGGTAAGCTGCATGTGTGTTGCCACCTTCTCCCGTGGCTAATTATCAAAGCTGATTGTTTATGGGGCATGACCTCCCTCTGGAAAGCCTTTATCTGAGTCCCTACCTGACCTCAGGATCCTCCCTTCTCCCTTAGAAGAACCTAGAACTTCCAATCTTGTTAGCTGAATGGTACTCACTCCAACTAGAGGGCCAGGATGGTTTGAGATGGATATAGAAAGCCCAGGGCCTAGGAAGAAAGCAGATTTTCTGCAGCAAAATCCCCCCTTCCTCACCCTACCTGGCTCCTCACCCCTATATGCCCTCCAGAAAAGGTCACTGTTTGGGCGGGGAGCAAAGCTTTGCACAAGGGCAGACTCTCCAGATCACAGCCTCAGCAGAGGTTCCTGGTTGGTTTGGGGCTTTGATTGACACAATGGAAAGGTGAGGGAGATAGGGATTCTACTCCTTGAGACTCAGGCAGCTTTCAAGCTTGCCTTCACTTCCAAAGTGAATTAAAGACCTTGGTGTAGCCTGGGGCCTGGACAGCAGGAGTGTGGGGTGGGGCCACACCGAGATTATGAACCAAAGGAAGGTTTAGAGACCCTTAGCCTGTCAGAAGGGCCAATGCCTTAGGGACTGACTAGTCAGGTAGAAAATACAGCAAAGAGAATGTTCAGGTCATCTGACCATGGCCTTATTTTTTAATGAAATTAACTTGGCATTTGTCCTTTGCAAACGTTCTAAAAATTCTCAGAGATCCATGTTTGAATGGAAACTGTAGTATTAAATATGTGGCTTAAAAAAAAAGACCTTGCTTTTTGGACATATTGCTCCACTTCAGTGAAGGGAAAACCTCAGGAGTTCAAACTTTAAAAATTATGCCCCTCAATTTTTAACTTTAAGCTAATTCTCCAAAGTAAATCATAAATTCTGTGAAGATTTATAAAAAGGAGTTTCTGAAAGCTTGAACTCCCAGAGACCAGTCAGAAAACTTAAACCATTTCTGAAGTCCTCGCCCAGGAAAAAAAGTAAATGCAGCTGTGCTCAAAACCTGTAGACATAATCGGTGGTTTTCATATATTAGTCATTATATTTTCCTAATGCCAGCCTTTTCAATTAACTGTAAAATTCTGACAGTTATGCAGTATGGAATGCAGTGGTGACATAATTAGAACTTATACATAATAAATAATACATCTGTAGTATTTTAACCTCCACGACCAGTTATGAGATCAGAGTGTGGGCCAATTAACTACAGGGACTTTTTAAAAACTAAGGCACTATAAACACACTGGTTTTAAATGTCCTAATTAGTACTTGTTCATTAATTAACTTTCTGATTAATTGTGTAGCAATTTAATTTGTAGATGAGCCACTTAAAGAGTGATACCTTGTAATTCTTTCTTCTGTCTTTAAAATTCCCCCATAAAATGTGATTTTGTATCCAGCTGGCCTCTTAGCCATAGAAATTTTCTGCTTAGAAGATGCTGTGAGTTTAAACTAAAGCTAAATTTCACTTAATCCTTCCCTATCTGGACTGGACAGGTTGGTTGGAGTCAAAGGGCTGGTGGCCTGGGGTTGTGCTGGGACAGAGTACTGCAAATAACAGGAAAAAGTGAATAAAGACCAAATTACTCTATACACTTGAGCCTGAAAATATTTCCCCCTTTCTTATAAAAAAGAGAGAAAGCATTTATGCATGACTTTTATTGCAAAAAATTTCTCAAATCCAAAAACCCTTTTAGGGGAAAAGAGATAATTTTTAAAGAAAACTTATTGTGGCCTCCACACCCCTATCATGGACAAGCCCAGGGGATAATTTAATGCAGTGGACAAAGGGCTAATGGCTGATTTCAATAAAGGCCGACAAGCACTGGACCATCCTAGGGCTGTTCTATTAGCATCAGAAAGGGCTCAGGGTCCTGCTTCCACCAGAGCTATTGTTGTCCGGGTGTGTCGCCAGTCCCATCCTGCAGAAAGCCTTTAGCCCTGATGGCAGATGATTCTCTAAGTGAATAGAGATGAAGGCAGGGATATTAAGTGACTCTATAAAACATCCCGGACACAATTGTGTGATTGATGGAGGACAAAGTGGGAACAGCAGGACACAGGATCCTGGGAGAAGCAGCCTTGTCAATGCGAGAAACCCATCTCTGGAAACAGCTTCTCCTGGAGGAGTTTGCAGTCTATTTGTATGAGTAATCAGCTGGGCCCCCTCTCTGTCAGCCCTGTTTACTCACTGATTTTCTCAACAAGACAACCATTGACACTGGATGGATGGGGCTAATCTGGCGCAGAACTGGCGGCTTCGCAGAGGCTACAGGTCGAAAATAGAGCGCGGTGCCAGCTTCACCTCGCCTAATCTAGCGGCTAATATTTATTAGAGCCAATTTATACCGCTGCTCTCTCAAAGAGCAAGGAAGGCCCGGGTGCAATTAATAACATGGGCAATAACCACAGACAAACAAATAAATAAGGTTTTGTGAACTGTTTGGTTGGTTTTAAGGGAGGATGGGAGGGGGGAAAGGTTGGGTTTGCCACCTGGAGCTGGAAAGAGGAAGTAAAGGTAGCGGTGAAGACTCCGAAGAGGGGCTTTCTCCCTGGCCTCCTCTTCCAAATCTCAGAGCAACAACCCGGCTGCAAAATGGCTTTGGAACCTACACAAATGCACGCATTTCCACTTGGATCTAACAGAATCTGTAAAAAGACACCTGCCCTCGCAGGTAGAGGTGCTGGGCATACTCCTGTTGTAAATATTCATTTTATGCTCATCCCCACTCGGGCGGAAGGAAACACAGGTCGTCCGCCTTGCATTGTGCTCAGCAGCCAAGCCCTGCAGCCACGGAGATGAGTGGCTGGTTGCTGGCTGAGAGCTAAGAGCTGGGGAAGTGGGGAAGAGAGAGTGCAGATGGGGTATTAGGCAGAGGGACTCGAGGTCTTAGAGGCTTCAGATCTCTCCCTCTAAAATCGATGTCCTACTTGGTAAAAGTGCTACCAGTTAATGAGTTTGCAGTGTTTAGATGCTTTACATGATTTTGTCGGACCAGACTGGAGAGAAACAGAAAGACGAAGTGTGTGTGTGTGTGTGTGTGTGTGTGTGTGTGTGTGAGAGAGAGAGAGAGAGAGAGAGGAGAGAGAGGAGAGAGAGGAGAGAGAGAGAGAGAGAGAGAGAGAGAGAGAGAGAGAGAGAGAGAGAGAGAGAGAGAGAGAGAGAGAGAGAGAGAGAGAGAGAGAGAGAGAGAGAGAGAGAGAGATCTGGAGCCCGAGTGGGTATAAGGTCGCGGATAGGCGCACATTGCAGAGGGCTGGTAGGAAGCGGCATTGTTCTTAACTGGGCGCGGTTGCAGCGGGGGCTGCTGCACAAGCGTTGACCTCGCCGCCGCCGAGGCCTGCAGACCGCATGCTGCGAGGAAGGGAGCCCTTTGCCCTCGCGCCCTGGTCTCCCCACTCGCCCTCCCCGACCCCCTCGGGGCCAGCGGGCGCCCGCGCCTTGCTAATTGCTCGGCTCCCTTCATGCACACACCTCCACTAATTTTACATTTCTCATTCTGCGGGTAGCTGGAAAGCGGCTCGGGGAATACGGTTCTTTCTCTTAGCTACCGCATGAATATAGTGAGTGGTGGCCGTTCAGGCCTCCCTGGTCGGGGGTTTTGGTAAATTAGCAGCTTGGCTGTATAATCAGGCATTCGCCATTGAGGCCACTGTGCTGTATTCGTTAACCAGGTGAGATCTCATCATCTAATGGGTTGGGAGGTGTGACCGAGCTGCTAAGTTAGCAATTAAACTTCACAAATATCATTCGATTGCATTTTACTTTCTTTCTTTACAAGCTCGAGTCAGGCATTACCCCAGGCAATCAAAAACAAAAAACAAAAACAAAAAACTCTTTCCAAAATGTATACACTAAGGAAAATGCTTTCTTTGTGAAACGTGAAATTATATGGCAACTAAACACAATATTTTAATTCTGTTACCCTATAAAATCCGGTCCTTGTGGCTAGGGTTCTAGGTATGCAGTAGAGGAAGTGTTTCTGCCTAGCCAGTCCCCTCCAAAGGCAGGGAAAGACTGTGTGTAAAGTACATTATGTTAGGTAATATCTAATCTAGAACCAGAAAATCTGGGAAATAATAGCGATTTGTCCCTTTGGGCCTATTGTTTAGATTTATTATGGTATTAAGAGTTGGAATCAAAGAGAAAAGGGCAAACACTCAGGTAAAAGGTTATTTCACCTACAAGCCGACAAGAGCCAGCCCCCTGGCGTGGGGCCGGAAGTCCGGCACCTCCACCTTGATCTCTAAAGTGTAGCCATGGTAGTTGCGGCTGGTTACAGATAATCTGGTGTATTAGGCATTCTAGTTAGAGTTTCTTGCCGAAAACAAGGAAGCTTTCCCTGGATGGGGAGAATTCTCTATGTCTGTAGGTATGTGGGATAAATATGCGGTCTCTATAATTGACAGAGTGCAAGACCTAGTAGGTGTTTCTCAATGTTAAATGCCTAAATGGAAACATAACAGAAAATATTATTAGCTTTAGCTGCCGACACCAGGGACGCAGGTTAAAGTATTTTTCATTTAATTTGATAGTGAATAAAGCACTCAAGGCACTTGATGATGTATTGATCAAATAGAAATCAGGCGCCAGACAACAGCTTCTTATTTAATCCCCATTCATACGATTAACAGCCTAGTGAACTTTTTTTTTTCTTTTACAATTTGCTCAGTGAGCTTAATGTTATATAAAGAATAAAAAGAGAACCGCTCTTCCAACCTATAAATCTCTCCTTTGGCTAATATGAATGACTACGGGGCACGTGAACCTCCATTGAACTGTAAACACTGTTTTAATGGACAGTAATGGCCCTATGATTTTTAGCTATTGTTCCAAAATGACTACCATGTTTATTGCCGTCATTAAAAATGAATTAAAGAGTTATGAAACTCCTCAATAATGAGAACTCCAGTCGTTTATAAGCGGTGGTGCGCTTTTCCCCAGCACACTGGAAGGCTCAGCTGTTCCGGGTGGCACAGGCTGGGAGACTTCCACCCGAGCGACGATTTTGGGGTTGGAGGGAGGGAGCAGAACCTTTTCCTAGGAGAGACGGATGGGGGCCTAGAGGACAGGGAGGAGAGGAAGGAGGAGGCTACGGAGTTGGGGAGGGAAGTCCGTAAAGCCCTGCCCGCTGGGACGCACCCCGTGAGGGGCTCGCGGGTGGGTGGAGGAGGGAGTTGGGGCTCGCGGGTAGAGCAAGATGTGCCTCCTTGGCCGCGTGGGGGGCCGCGGCCGCGAGCAAGGACTACTGGAGAGAGGCATCAGGTGGAAAGAATGGGGTGGAGGCAGAGAGAGGCGTCCACTCGGTCGTAGCTGGGCCACGGAAAGCGCCCCGGGACAGGGCAGGGGCAGCCGGGCCACCGATCCTTCCGTCTCCCCCCGCCCTGCGGCAGCAAAGGGTGTGCCCCCCCACCCCATCCCCAGTCCCCGCTCCGCTGGGGGCCTGGTAGAAGAATGGCTCAGCAAAGTTGCGCGCAGCGAGTGCACTGTTCTCCGAGGGGTCCCTGGCTGGAGCCTGCACGTTTCTCTTTGCATTAGCAAAGCCCAAAGTCATCCAGTTTGCGCTAATCACCACAATTAGTCCTGAATTATCACCGGACTCTGACAGACGTTCCTTGTAACTCTCTTTTATTTCCAACAGCCCTAATCAGCCGCTCTCATTACAAACGCTGATTAAACTGCAAATTATCCAGCAGCGGCCCTGTTCCCGTCTACCAGCAGCTCGTTCAATATCAATTAAGGCCGAGCGGCAAAGCCTGCAGCCTCCGAGAGCTTCCAACTGCCTGATAGTGGCACTTATTAGTTTGGAAAACTAGGAAAATACTAATAATCAACAACCAAGGGGAAAGAGGAGGCAACCAAACAAAAGGAAGGCAGGAACGCAGCGGGAGAAAGGAGCAAGCGCACCGCCTGCCCGCCCCCCTCCTCTGGCCCCAGGTGCGATCCCAGCCCTGAAGCCGGGGACGGGGGTGGGAGTAGGGGGTGGGGGTGCGGGGGAGTAGGAGATGTGGGAGGGGCGGAATTAGGTAGGGGACTGGGAAGGGTCCAGTTCACTGGGAGGGCCCCACTTCCCAGAACCAACGAGATTGTGCGGAACGCCCAAATGTATTGGCTAAGGTATTGTCTTAGCTTCGCTGAAGACATGCTTGCAAAAAATGCATTGTATTTGAGCATTTAAAAGCAAACTAATTTTCCAGAACTGCCTTTATCGAGTCGTTCTAAAATCCATTTCCAATAAGCTGTTCGTTTGATGCTTAAAAAACATTGACCTCGTCCTGTAAATAAAATGGAAGTTGATGACAGTTGATTTTATTTACCTATTCTGTCAAATTAGATTTCCACGGCAGAGCGCTGCTCACATAGGCTGCAAAAACGCAGTGTGCCGCCCCACCTCCATCCCAACATGGGGCTGAGGTGCAAAGACAAAAAGCTGCCTTTCGACACCCCCCCCATTCCTCCCCATTCCTCCCCCCCTTCTCCACTCTTTTTTCTCAGAAGAGTGGCTGCAGGCGGGAGAAACTAGCCCTACCCCTCCAAGGAAACTTGGATTTGTCAGGGAGTTCAACTGGGATGAAGGAAGCAGCTAAAGACAGACCCCGGTGGATTTTAAGGTGGCTGGGATCCTTCATTCCAGGCCACTAACCCTTCCGGCCACCTTCCATCCCCCAGGCAGGGGCAAGCATTAGCACAGCCCAAAGTCATCCTGCTGGCCGTACTTTTTCATTTGATGGAATTATTCACCACTTCCAGAAATTAAAAACGAGGACCATAACTTCCTAAAGCTGGAGAAAGGAGTTAATAGACTGTTCGTTTCTATCTAGGATTAGACAAGGCCTGTGTTTGAGGATTTGTACATCATTAATAATATGCATTTGTTTTACCAAAAAGTATCCATTCACTGGATGGGCCTGAATCCCTTTGAGCGCTCAGGTAAGGAGTGAATTATCAGAGACTGCTTAATATGGTTAAACCCCACCCACACTTATCCTTTTCAATAGAAGTCTGAAGTTTAAGTTTTGCCCCTTTCCTAAAGCTTGGAGCAAGCTAGTTATAATTATATCTTCTTAGACTTTAAAGACAGGAAAAGTTTTCCTGCTCCTGAAGAGCTGGTTTACTTCCTTCTCTCTGGAGTGGAAAAACTACATAACTGATTTGGTTTTCCTTTTGCATTGACTGCCGGGAAGCTCAAAGCTAAATCCCATGCATGATATGACATCTATCTTTGTCATAGTATCACTTCCTCTCATTCCTTAACCCTATATTTCTCATGCTTTTTGTTGGAAATAAGCGTGATAGAACCAAATGTCTTGTGAGTATTTACTACTCTATCTTTACACCACCACCCTACTTTGAGAAGTATAGCACTTTTGTAATTGAAAATACTTTGGGCTCCTAGGAAAAAAGAACCTTATAAAATATACATTTGCCTCATCATGTTTCTGGCAATTACTTGCCCTGCAAATTCTGAGAGAAACTCCTTTGATTTAAAGAATGTTTCTGCTCTTCATCATCAGTGTTGATGATGCCATCTCTTTCCTCTACATGTTCACAACCACTACCCAAACTAGGACTTCATCATTTTATGCCCATATTTCTGAAGAAGGATCCTAAGCGAGTCCTCCAAACAGTTCCCAGTGCAATCTCCTGAAACTACTCTGGTCTCCTACTATGGCTCAAACAGCATTTTCTTCCGTGAGTCATTTCACATATTTTGTTTACATCTCTTGAAACTCTAGAATTTCTGTTTTGATAGTAATTTTCAATTGTTATGATATGCTTTTAAGTGATCTCACTCTTTTCCTGTTTATATATATTATTAAGGACTCACTATGTGTCAGGCGCTTGTTAAACCCTTCAGATGTGCTATCTCATTTGATCCCTAAATAACAGTCTGATGTGGTACCACTGTTATTACCACCATTCACAGATAAAGCTTACAAAGTAACAGGTGAAGGATGGCTTTGTGCATTAGAGACCAGGCATGGATGCTGCTTTTCCTGAGTATTTGGCTTCTCCAACCTTTGAGAAAGGAGCTGTTGCTTTCTGTTTTGTTTTCTATTTTACATACTAAGAATTCAGGAAAAACATATGTGCAGTGCCTGATTTTTAAAATTTATAGAACCCCCTACTCCCAACCATACACACACATGTGCTTGCAAAGAGCATGCATGACTTTGATCATGAGATCTACTCCAAAATCCCAGTGAATATAATCCCTAGATTATCCATCTTCTCACTGAAAAGGGGAAATATTTCTTCTTTCTTCTATTATGAAATCCACCCTGATCGGATTGCCACTCATAGCTGTTGTTGCTACATACCTAAGAAGGAGTCCCCTTTTGTGGGGCAATGCCCCAGTAACAGTATGACAAGGCATGTCTCCAGCTGGCATGGGTAAAACCATTGGAAGCCCACTCCCACAGCATTTTGGAATTCAGCACTCCAAATAATAAGAAGAATCTTCTCATATGAGAACTGCTCAAAAGGCAAGGTTTGGGAAGCTTACCAATGACAGCTTTTAAATAAACACATGCATGCATGAGTTTGTAAATTTTCTGTAAAAGCTGAAAATATTACCACAGGCAACTCAATAACATCAGTAGGAGAGTTTTGCCCAAATGTCCTGAAACACAGATTAAAGTCCTAATCTTGATGAGCAAGGCCGTATTTAGGATATTTTTAAATCTAATTTTATGTCCTGTCATGGAAACCTTGAAAAATTACCATCCGTCATGACATTTAAAAAATTGCCTTTTATCCCTGAAACTGGAGAATAAAGATGCTTTTAGCAATAAAATATAGTACAGGATAGGGCCTGTGTTTAAAAATACTGCTGACAAAGACACATTTGAAAAAAAAACTAATGCGACTGCCACTGGCGGGCTGAGCCTCCTTGTCCGAGCCTTTGGTGTAGACGTCTAAGAGGCCATTTCTACTTACATAGAACAGTTAGAGGTTATTGTAACCATCTTAGCAATAGACGGGAGCTCAGCTGGAACTGATATGTGTGATCACTGATTGATTACCTGTCTGCTTGATAGTGTGTAGTTGAGTGAACTCGTTTCCTTTACAGGACAGAAAGATTCACAAAGTAGAAAGTGCAGGTCCTTAAATTACCTGAAAATTAATGTTAAGGGTATAGTGATGAATCTCTGTGAATATATATGCACATATTATGGGTATGGGTATTTCCTGATTTTAAAAAAAATCACAGCTATGGTAGTCTATATTTACAACGTAGACAAAAGGATGTCATTATTATTAGCCTTACAAACAAGAGTAATTTCTTTCTTACCACAGAATTAGCTTCAAGTTTCCTCATCTTTCTACTGCATTTGACATACACTTGATCTATAACCATTCTCATTAATAAACACAGCTTTCTTGGGACTCATCTGTTGCACAAAGCAAGGTGCACCTGTGTTGCCTTGTCTTGGAATTCTGTTGCTTGAATTCTTAATCAAGAATAAGAATGCCTTATTCATCTTTCTATACCAAGAGCTGTGAAGAGTGCCTTTAAATAGTAACTGTTCTGTAGGTATCTGCTAGAATTAAAAGTGAAAAGATAGTGTTATTGTGAAGATAGCTCTCAGTCCCATAGTTCTTTCTTTGCTCGGTCCACACATAAAGAACTGATCTGCTGGTAGGAGGCAGTTACATTTTTTTTAAAGTAATTATTTATTTATTTATTTATTTTATTTTTAAATATTTTATTGGGGAATTGGGGATGGGAAACAGTGTTGGGGAATTGGGGAAGGGGAGCAGCCAAGTTGTTGTCCAATCTTAGCTGTAGAGGCTGCAGCTAGCTCAGCTCCAAGTCCAGTCACCATCCGGCCACCCCTTGGCAGCTTGCGGCCACTCAGCTCAAGGTGCTGGGTTCAATCTTAGTTGCAGGTGGGTTAGCCCACCATCCCATGTGGGAGTCCAACTGACAACCTTGTTGTTAGGAGCATGTGCTCTCACCAGCTGAACCATCCTGCCACCTCTTGGCAGCTAAGCCTCAGCTCAGCTCAGGTGCAGCTCACTGGCCCAGGTGGGAATTGAACTGGTAATCCTGTTGCTCAGAGCTCACACTCTTAACCAACTGAGCAGGCTCAGCAGTTATATTTTTGTAGGGTTTGTTTCTATTTGCTATTATGTCTCTTGAGAGCAAGGTAAGTCCTAGACTCAAAATACTACCTGTTGGGTTGCCCTGACTACTTCTCTTTGTTGTCTGAGGTCAGTTGGAGGCTCTGCTTCTGTTAATGTTTGTAGTGTTTGTCTGGTCAGTGTGTTGGTCTTCTTCTCACCACTCAATGAACAAAAGCCTTCATAAATCTCTGCCATGGGGGAGGGGATGCAGCCAGTAAAACAATGTCCCAGATCTTAGTATGTTGGAATTCACTTCAGTCTGTCTGTCCACCCAAAGAAATTCCCTCAATTAACCAGACTCCCTGTTAGTGATTTTATGTGACTCTAGGTATCCTGATCCTCAATATCATAATATCCTCTTATTGCCATAAGCTGATGTTCCCAGGAGTGGTGAGTGGGGCTCAGGCTTTTAGAGTCATGGGTTCCTTTGAGGTTCTAATGTAAGTTATATACCTGCTCCTCAGAAAAATACACGTGTTCACATTCATGGAAACTTTTGCACACATTTTGAAAAGCTCCCAGATCCTCCCATGGGACCTGTACATCCCAAGTTAAACATCTCTTCCTTAGGTACAGGCCTCATTAGTCCTTGTTTGCTCTGAATCATGTAATCTGAGTTCTTCTTGTTCATACCCCAATAACAAAAAAAGTAACTAAGGGAAGACCAAATCACTTTTTTTCAAATCCCTACAAAAATTAATGTCTGCAAAATCAGTTTCTCCCTTTCTCTTATAATCACCAACACACACATTTACACAATGTCTTGCCTTAAGGTTTCTTGGGTATGCCTATTTTACACAGGTGTAACCACATTCATACAAATGCACATAGGCAGCCCATACACTAAACTTTTACCAACATTTTAAACATTAGAATAAAAGTAAATCTTAGGTTTCACTCTCTGTTTCTTTTATTTCTTTCCCATCCCTGACAAATTGGTCACAAATACCAAATGACCAAATGAGAGAATATGCAAAGCCCCATAAAACCAAACTAACGTCATCAATCAGGTCAAGCTGTCTGTCCATTTCAGTTGGAGACCCCACACCACGCAAACCTATATATAGGGACATACAAACATTTAGAATTTCTAAGGAAAAAGTTTTCATTTCCTCTGTTGAGAACTAAGCAAAGCTCTAACTAGTTCTTCCTTAAAATGTCAGAGCAGAGACACTGTAATGTATGTGACCAAAATGAACTTTTAACTATGGAACATTTAATTATGAATTAATTCTTATTATAACCACATTGTATAGAGCATATAAACTGTCGTTAGAACTGAACACATTTGTACTATATGAGATCAGTTTTGGTTTTTGCTGCTCACTTCTTTGGGGTTGAATCATACCTTTATTTTAATTGCTTATCCCTCAATACTCAAAGCAGAGGAAGTTTGCCCCACCCATGGGCAACTAGAATGGCAGTTGCTCTAAATGTGGCATCAGAGTGTCTGATCAGATTATTTGAGGAGTAAGTCTGCCAACTGCATCCCTATCCTAGACAGGCTCTTCAATGGCATCCTGAAAATGGCAGAAAAGTGATAATTCTGTGTTCTATGTTCATCCCTTCCACCCCAAATCTCAAGCCAGAGTGTTTAGCTCGTGATTTTGATCAAGTTCTTGACTTTGCTGGGTCTTGGGTGACCTATGAACAAAATAGTGCTTTTATTCACAAGAACTCTGAGAATCTTGATTAAGCAGTTTAAGAATAAAAAGTATAACAAGATACTACAGTAACAATATATTCTAGAGCAATATTGGAAAACTCAGGGGCAGAGAGTCCCCACTGAGAATAGGAGAGGCAACTATGTGACCAAGACAGAACAACCGACAAAGCAAAGAAGAAAATCAAGATGGCAGCTGCCAATGAACATATTTTTCTTACAGCTCTGTTTTTCTTATAAACATATTCATAAAAATGTATTCTTGAATATACTCTGAGTTTGAAAAACTTCCTATATATGCATCCTTATTAACAATACAGAGAACAATAATATATTTATAAGAATTCTTCATATTTAATAAACATTATAAAATAAATACTCCTTTTACCCCTCAATCTCTCCCTCAGGTCTCTCTCCATCTCTAACTCCAGCAGCAGCCAGTAGACAGAGATGATTTTAATCTCTCAAATGTCATTATGAAGACAGAATTAAGTCAATCTATAATAGATGGGGGGAGGGGCTGGCCGAGTGGCGCAGTGGTTAAGCGCTGGCTTGGGAAGCCAGAGGCCCGGTTCGGTCCTACATATGAGGGCCAGTGACACTGCCCTCAAAAAAAAAAAAAAAATTCGGGGGGAAAAAAGGAAATTTGGCTTTCAGTGAATTGACTTTAGACAAATGGGCTTTCTGGCCTTAGCACCATCTTCTCCTTTCCGTTAACCCATTTTTGAATTCAGTCTTGCAAACAGGGTTTCCATTTTGTTCCTAAGTCCCATACCTCACCTAACCCTTCAGATCTAGTGAACAGATTTGCCTCTTAATCATTGAATCTAGGCTCTGCCTTCTTGCCAGTGCAGTTTCCAGGGAGGAAATCCTACCTTTATGGCTAGAGTCCTACTGTTCCTTCAGGAAATCTTACTGAGCACCTACTTACTATATGCCCGGCACTGTGCTAACACCAGGGATATGGCAATGAACCAGACAAAGAAAGCTTAGATTTACTTCCTGATGCTTCTATTTGGTAAAAGAGGATAAACAATTAAAAAGTACACCAATAAAAAGAGATAATTTCATATACTGATGAGGAAAAGAAAATTAAATAGGTTGATTTATCAGAGAGAGATGGAAGGGGGTTACTTTCGATTGGGACGTCACAAAGGGGTCTTTGACAAAGTGGCTTTTAAGCCATGATCTAGCTAACAAGGGGTCAGCCAGGCAAAGATTGAAGGAAGAACATTCGAGGCAGCAAGAATAGTTAGTGCAAAGGCCCTCATGCAGGTATGTTCTCAAAACAGAAACAAGGTTGTGACTAGAGTTAATGAGAAGGCAGGGAGTGACAGAGGTTGAGGTCAGAGAGATAAGCAGAGGCCAGATCAGGTAGGGCTTTGTACACCAAAGTAAAGGGTCTGGATATTATTCTAGATGTTATAGAAAGCCAGGGGAGGGTTTTAACCATGGGAGTGGTATAATTGAATTTGTTTTTAAAGAAAGACTTTGGCTGCAGGGAGGCAGGGGATGAATTATTGAGGCCCAAAACTGGAAGCAGGGAGACCAGCTAGGAAAATCTTGCAGACACTCGAGAGATGACAGTGGCTTGATGTGGAATTACTTGTGAAGACAGGGAAGTGGATGGGTTTGGGGTACATTTTGGAGGGAAATAACAGGATTGCTGATGGATTAGATGTGGGAGATGAGGGAAAAGAGGAAACAGATTGACTTCCAGATCTTGATCTTGAGCCCCTAGGTAGATAGGGTGTGGTTTCCTGAACTGAGGAAGGGCAGGTTTTGATGGAATGGAGAGAGTAAACATTCTCTTTCAGATACCCTTTAACATCCAAGTAGTTACTTCTAACCACTTCCCAACCCATGATGATCACTTACTTTCTTGCAACTGCGAACAGTATCTGACTTCAAGTTTCTAGTTCCTTTGCTATGCACTATCTGTGTATCAGACACTCCATTCCCTCATCACTCCAAGGCATCTACTGTTGCCAGACTGCCATACTTTGTTGCCATGACTGTTGGGCACAGTCTTCTCCATGCTAACCATGCACGTGTTGAGGCATGTTTCCCCAATTCTGGCCCAGTCTCTGTAATGAAGTCTGGGTGCAGGTTCCAGGCCTTTGCCTCCTTGTTTGTAAAGTGAATTGGATCAATTCTCAAAGTGAGGTCCTTGGACCAGCAGGATCATCACCTGGGAATCTGTGAGGAATGCAAATTCTCAAGCCTATTCATACCCATTGGATCAGAACGCCTGAGGGTGGTGCCCAGAAATCTTCTAACAACCTCTTTAGGCCAATCTCAAAATTCATGCCAAATTTGAAAGCCACAGAATTAGATGTTCTAATTTAAGCTCCCTTCTAGTGTTAACATTCTATGAATCAATTATCCTTTAATCTGATCTATAGGATTTAAGAGATTCTTTAAAATGCTGTAATCATGTCTCACTCAAGGTTATGCACAGTTCAGACAAGTGACAGAGCAAATCCTGAGACAACACATTCCTCATATAATTATTTATGTAGTTTCTTCAAACATTTATTTAAATTCATCAACCTCTAGCCATAAGACTTTTAAAGAAACTTTAATAAAAAAAAATCATTCCGAGATTTATCACAGTGGAGTTGTACATCATTTTAGTGAATAGTTGAAAACTGCTGAACAGGTGTAACAATGCCTTTGGGATTAAATAATTGTAACAGAATTACATCTTCATAATGACAGCAAGGGGAGGCAGCACCTCTCATGGCTCTGTCACAGTTGATTTTAGAAGGGCTATAGAGTTAGATCTAGTCAGAACCATTATTTACCACCTACTGTTTGAGATGCTGTATTTGTAAACTGTCTGCAAGGTTGTAATTATTAAGCTGTGGTCATATGCACATTTCCAAGAGATGTAATTGGTGTAACATTTTATAATAGAGTTTTCTTAAATTTATATCTGTGTGATGCTAAAATAACCAATTGTTTCCATCGATTCAATCTAAAAAACAAAACAAAAACAAAAGCAGGAGCAAATAACGTCAAATTTAATTAAAACCATTTGTTTGCTGTCAACATGACAAAATTAAAATTTATTTAACTTAACATATTCTGCTTCTGCTAGTTCCAGAGGCAATGTGAAACTTAAGACAATAATTTAAAGGGGGAAACATTCATCACATTCTCAAAGCTCAGAAAATAACCCAAAGCTCTTGAGTTCTCAGAGTCTACGAGAGAATGTGATGTGTTGTTGTTCTTGTTGTTTTAATAATAATTTTTAAAAATATGAGGTAGTTTTTTAAAAATCTTTTATTTTTATATTTTTATTTTATTATTTTAAAAATAATATTTAAAAAACGTTTTTAAAAGATAGTTAATATCTTGCAAGTGAACTTAAAAAAATTCACTGAATGGCTGTATTTTGCTGCATAGGCTAAGGATAAAAAAAAATAGACAAGGGAAGTACATTTAAAACAATGTGTGAAAAGAGGTGAATTTTATTCAACAAATATGTTTGGATTTCCTGTTTCAGGCCCTTGTGTTCTTGGTGAATATAAAAACAGATTCTGCCTTTCTAAATCATGACTCTAACACCTGGGAAGACAGCTAAAAGATAGATCTCAGGTGTCCTTACAGTTCATTCTTTTGTCTTTAGTACAGTCAGCTCAACCATTTAATTGTATCAATTTCTAAAAGAAATGTAACAAGGTTTTAAGTATGTGTTCTAGTTGATGCTTAAACTGAAAGAAAATGAAATACTCACAAATGCTGCATAATATAAGCCAAGGGGTTTTCACAGATAATTGAAACATCTGAGTAAAATGAAGATTACCTGTGTTTTATGTCTGCCACTGATGAGAAAACGAGAGATTGGTGTGATGTACTGATTGGTTTGCAAATCTAAAGGTGTTCAGAGAGTGTCACAAATCACCTTGATGTCCCTGAGAAGGAGATTTTACTTCTGAAGCTCCGATTAATAAAGAAAGATATTTAGCTAGATAGCTCTTGGTTTCCTATGCATCTGTGTGTTCTGACACATAGCAGCCCCTTCATTTCAGGGCTGGAATAACTTACACTCATGAAATCTGCTCAGGATTCATTGTCTTTAGATTAGTATATGTAAAACATCTCAGGTGGAGGCAGTAAAGAGTCAAAACAAATCACACTACACCTGGTTTGAAGATCTGTTCTCATTTGTAAAGGTTATATGAATTTGATAGAAGAATATCAGATCATTTTTCCCTGAGCACAAAATTTGTTTATGACTTATCCAGAAAAGAAGTGGCAACGATACAGAGCTAGATATATTAATCTCCTGCTATGCACTCATCTGAGGTTTGTCTGGTTCCTGCCCAACTCGGCAGCTTTTCTTCTTACCTGAAAGTGGGGATGAATTGGGAAGGGGGTAGTCAGGGTGATGGCAGCAGGAACAAAAACGTGAGCAAAAAGCCCAACCAGACCCCTCAGATCCACTTCCACTAGCATACGCTGAGCTGAAGAACTGATTAATAAGAATTCAAAGGAACAAAAAAATAGATCGCTCTTCAATGTCCTTTGTCGGACACATATTGCCTTGTCTTCAGTGAGGGAAACTGAAAGAGGAGCTCATCCACATTGGAAGGAAAAAAACAAAAAAACAAAACAACAACAACAACAACAACAACAACAAACCATAGACAATTCCACTGCCCAGGCCCCACAGTGATTTTTGATTTGTTCAAGATTGCGGAGTTGGTTGGGCACAGAGCCAGTCTCCCAGTCCAACAACTTTTCTTCTATACCACCATTTCCCCAAAGAATGTTTCTCAGAAAACTTAGTTCTGTAGGCGATTAGCAAAACAGGTGTCACACAAGCAAAACAGGTGTCACACAGAGTGCTGTGGTCAAATTCGATCAGGAAATAGATGGTTAAATCCATTCTTTCAGTTAAACAATGTCAAACAGGTTTCTTCAGAGTGGGTTCCTGGGTCCATTTGCCCTTGTTGATTGTGAATGGGGGTGTGACTTGCTAGTAACTAACCGGATGCGGCATTCCCAGACAGGCTTCATGACAGGATCCTTTTCTGTTGTAGAGAGGGGAGGTTTTTTGGAGGGGTCTAAGTGATGCACAGGACACCATTTGGGCAAACCTCTTTCTGCAGCAACTGTTCATTTTCTGGGAGACTCAGGAGAAGGCCAATTTTTTCAGTGTGATGGGCCACTCAGCTGCTCAGACCTGCAGGGTGCTCATCTGCCAAATGAGGCTGTTGGTCTCCAGTAGTTTTCCATAAGTGAGACAAGGGAAGTAGCATTGTAAACACTGGTGACTGGGCCAGCCTCTCCCGGCGGCAAGGCGGGGTCACCTACGGGAGAGAAAGCTTTCCACACCCACATGCCCCCGCTGGAGAACCGCTGGCTTAGAAACCCCTCCCAGCTTTATTGTTATTGACATTGTACATGCATATATTGTTTAACACAGCAGTTCTTCTTATAGGGATTTTTCTTTCTGACAAACCTACATTTTTGCAATACACATGTGCACACACGGAGTTATATTCACTGAAGCAATGTTGTGATAACAAGATCAGAATCAGCTAAATAGTCAGCAAAGGATTATGTGTAGTCATCACAAAGAACAGAACTACCTCCAGGTGTCTGATTAAAAGAAAAAGTGAAGTGTGGACATTGGACATAAGGATGAAATTATGTAACACACGTCACTGATGTAATAAACATATAAGTATATACATAAAGCATGTGCTTATTTACATATAGACTATCTCTAGAAGGACACTCAAGAAGCATAACAGTGGTTGCACCTGGTGTCTCAGGTGTCAGAAAAACTTACTTCACACTGTGTACCCCCTTGTACTATTTGAATTGTGTACCATATGCCAGAGAGCTACTCCCAATCCTTTCTCCCCCTATATATGAATAATAATCTTTGTATCAAGAGATGGAGTCTATTTCTCTCCCCTCTTTGAATCTCAACTGGCCTTGGCTAATGCACTGGCGGAAGTGTTTTTGTGGTAGGTCCACCCTTTAGGGGGACTGGCAGCTCATGCTTCCTCCCTATTAGAAGTCAGCTACCACAGAACAAGTCCAATTACTCTAAGAATACTATGCTGGGAGGAAGCCAAGCTAGCCATGTGGAAAGGTTATGTGGCGAGAGAAATGCCCCACCAACCCCAAGCCATCTCTGTAAAGACACCTGGTGAGTGAGAGAAGAAGCCATCGTAAGCATTTCAGCCCCAGTAGAACCACCCAGCTGAGCCTGTCCTAGATGGTGGAGCTGTGAAAAATAATAAATTGTTGTTTTAAACCACTAACTTTAGGGTGGTTTATTAAGCAGCAAGAGATTTTTAAAAATTGCCTATTAAGCATAAACATATAAAACAAAGTGTTTCCCTATATAATTTTGTATAAATACAGGATATGAGAACATTTTAATAAGAGGATAAAAGAGAGCCACAAGTGAATGAAGTGGGAGACAGGAGGGTATCACCCAAGAGGGAAAAGAGGGAAACTAGTGGGGGCAGAGGCATATTTTGCCAACATCACAAAACACAGTGAGTTTGGCTTCTGTTAGAGAAACACACTCCATCCCATGTCTCTCTCTCTCTCTCTCTCTCTCTCTCTCTCTCTCTCTCTCTCTCTCTCTCTCTCTTTCTCACACACACACACACACACACACACACACACACACACCACTTAATTATTCTTGTAATGGTGAGAGAAGAGGGAATATTGAGCAGGTTAATTGCTACTACAATCACCAACCAGAGTCTGACACCGAATAGAGTGTTCCAAGTTACACCACTGGATGCCCTTTGGGAACTTACAATACAATAGGGAAAGAAACAAGACAAAAGAATCTAAGCAGCATAACCTCAACATTTCAAAATCATAGACAGGAGGAAGGATAAATTAGTATGATTTTAATGAACAGAATGAATTCTGAAATATTTTAAAGGGCTGCAGTTATCACTGTTAAGTACAGTACATTTTACAAAGCTATAAATGGATATCTAATAAGTTAAATGAGGTAAGTTAATGAAAGAATTAAGATTCATAAGAGGCCTACGTTATATAATTATGTATCATAAAACAGAAAGTCCTTTAACATGTTGGAATTAATTAGATGACCCAGAAATTGGAGGTACATTGAAGTTTTAGTTTGAAAAAGCAACTGATTTCAGATTAAAGCTTTGTACATAGTAGGCATTCAACAAATGCTTAGTGAAGTAAACCAACTAGTAAGGTCCATCAGCAATCAGTCATCACTCCTGGGTGGAGGATTTTATCCATTTCTCACTGTGTTAGCTCTAACTGCACCCCCCGCGCACACACACACATAACACACACATTCCAGATCATATCCAGAAGCAACCGAGAGTGAGAAGGTAACCTTCAACACATTCTCATTTATTTTTTTTAAGCAAATCATTTAAAAAAACCAGTAATATAATTACCAATAGTAACAAATTACTTGCTGAACAGTGCAGTTAAGAACAGCTAATTTAAGACATTTTCTTCAGAAAATTCCAATTAAAGTGTGAGTAGGTTAACTGGGAAGGCTTAATACAGAAAAGAGTAGAAACAACCAGAATAACAGGTTATTTTCCAGATTCAGCCTGAAGACCTTGAAGTGGTGGCGGGAGGGTGTGCGTGACAAGAGAGGGATGGGCACACCAAAATGTAAGAATCAAAGGTGAGTGTCATCCCCTCCTCAGATTTTTCTGGGACAGACCCTGACACCCTGCTCTGGGCTGTGAACCCATCTCTGAGCAGCAAGTCAGAACATTGCAGGGTGGGGAGAAAGACATTGTCATCCTCAGCTATAATATTAATTGGAATCTATCCAAAACATTACCTCGGGTAAGATCTGCTTCCTTATTTCTTTCCATCAGTGGGGACTCAAGTGAATTTCTAAGATCATAACATATCTTAGTATCAAGATCAATACTGAATTAGCAGACATGGCTAAGGATAACTGGGGGAAAATAATTAACAAAATTAAGGAGGATTTGCACCACTGGGAACCATAAAAGTTATTTTATGGGTCCATGTAAATGTAATAAAATCTCCGTCTGTGCCACTATTTAATTTCACATCAAAAAGGTCCCCACAGATAGTCTGTAAGATTATTTTACTAAAATTGAATATGTCTATGTCTTTCTATTCTGAGTAGGAAAAAGCTTACTCGGCCCAGAAAGTTAGGTTTCACACGGAGGACAGGAATAAGGCCCATCCAATCTCAAGTGATTTCTAATGGTAGGTACTCAAAGTAGGTAACGTAATTAATTTTTGATTAATAATGGCACTTTATTATTGGCAGAGACAGAACATAATATATTAAAAGGATGCTTCAACAAACAGCACATACTTTTTTCAAATTAAAATATCAAATATTAACATGGTGGAATACCAAGAAGATAATGTCTATTACACAGAGGTTCTTCATAGTACTGCTGTATATTTTTAACAGTTTTAAAGGCACATAATTCACATATCCTACAAGTCACCCATTTAAAGCATAAAATTCAATGGTTTTTAGTATCTTCACAGAGTTCTGCAACCATCACTACAATCAATTTTAGAACACTTTCATCACCCCTGAAAGAAACCTCATACCCATTAGCAGTCACTGCCCACTCACCCCTCCCCCTCCCCCAAGCAACCATTAATCTAGTCTCTATCTTTAGATTTGTCTATTCTGGCCATTTTATACAAATGGAATCATATAATGTGTGATCTTTTGTGACTGACTTCTTGCACTTAGCATAATGTTAAGTTTCATCTATGTTGTAGCATGTGTCAATACTTTGTTCCTTTTTATTGTCAAATAATATTCCATTATGTGGATATACTACATTTTATTTGTCCACCCATCAATTGATGGACATTTGGGTTTTTTCCACTTTTTGGTTACTATGAATAATGTTGCTATGAAAATTTATGTACAAGTTTCTGTATGGACAAGGTTTTGTGTTTTTTCATTTCTCTTGGATATATACCTAGGAGTGTAATCCTAGATTATATGGTAACTTTATATTAGCATTTTGAGAAACTGCCAGACTGTTTTACAAAGTAGCTGTGCCATTTTACATTCATATATATATTACATATAAATGTCCTAATTTCATCACATCCTCACCAACACTTGTTTGTTTTTTTAAAAATCATATATATTTTATTTAAACATTTCACTGTTGTTTTTTTAACTTAACTGGGGAACAGTGTGTTTTTTTCAAGACTCATCAGCTCCAAGCCAAGTTGCTGTCCTTCAATCTTAGTTGTGAGGGGCGCAGCTCAGCTCCAAGTCCAGTTGCCATTTTCAATCTAGTTGTGGCGGACATAGACCAACATCCCATGCAGCAGTGGAACCAGCAACCTTGCTGTTAAGGACATGTACTCTAACCAACTGAGCCACCCAGCTGGCCAACACTTGTTTTTATCTGTCTTTTTGATTATGCAAGTAGCCCTCCTAGTATGCGTGAAGTGTTACCTCATTGTGGTTCTAATTTGTATTCACCTAATGACTAAGGGTGTTAAGCATCTTTTCATGTGCTTATTAGCCATTTGTATATCTTCTTTAGAGAAATGCCTAATTCAGATACTTTGGCCATTTAAAAATTGGTTTACTTGTTTTTTTTATTGTTGAATTGTAGAGTTCTTTATATATTCTGGGTACAAGTCCCTTATCAGATATATTATTTGCAAATATTTTCTCCCCTTTTGTGGATTGGTTTTCACTTTCTTGATGGTGTTCTTTGAAGTAAAAAAGATTTTAGTTTTGATGAAGTCCAAATGATCTATTTTTTTTTTCCATTTGTACTTTTAATGTCCTATGTAAAAAGTTTTTGTCTAAGTCAAGGTCACAAAGCTTTACTCCTAGGTTTTCATTGAAAAGTTTTATAGTTTTAGCTCTTACATTGATTTAAGTCTATAATCTATTTTGAGTGAATTTTTTGATATATAAGGGAAGGAAGGGGTCACCTTCATTCTTTTTCATGTGTTTATCCTACAACCTCATTTTAAATGATATTTATCACTCATTTTTTCTTGTGTTCTGAGAAATAAATACTGCTAAGTACAAAAAGGAGATAGTTTTTGGTTCCCGCTCTCATAATTTATTCTTGGATCACACTCTTATCCATTTTGAGGAAATAGTTTCCCGACCGAAAGCCCAAAGGCACTGGCTAAAGCACTGCGTACGCCTCAAAGGTGAATAGTCTGCAATCATCTAAGCGATGGGGGTCATTATGTTATACCAAAAAATAAATCTTGAAAGAGAATGGTCATTTTTCTCTTATGAAATTAACAAAGATTATAAAAACTGAAAATACTCAAAGCTGGCAAGGGTACAGTTAAAAAAGGAATTCTCCTTTATTGCTCTTAGGGGTGTAAATTAGTGCAATGCTTTTTCAAAAGCAATTTGGCCTATTTATCAAAGCCTCAAAAATGTCCATACCCTTTGATCCAATCATCCCTCTACTTAGTAGTATTTTATAGAAATAAACAGTTTGCTCATGCAAGCATGTTTACAAAGATATTTATGGCAGTATTTAAAAAATTGAATTCTTTTCCTACTTCTGAAATTTTTTGATTTCTTGAAAAGTTTTGAGTGTATACCTGCAATATATGTATAATTTATTCATTCATAAATTATATGCACCAATATAATATGTATATTATAAAACACATATATTATAAATTAAAGGATAAGGAAAGATGAAATAATACTTTAAAATAAATTTAAATTTATTTTATTAATAATGCAAAAAACCGCTTTGCTTTCAATAAAATTATTAATTACTATTTAGGGAGAACAATGTCATTGAATGTCAAATCCAATAAGACAGTTATTGTGTTTTCTCTTAACAAAGAGCTTTTCTTGGTTGTAGAAGTGTAAGTTCTGCCATTTTGGTTATTCACATGTGCTTGAGTGATTAGTGTTACCTTAAATTTGATGTCTCTTCACAAATTTTTAAAAACTGTCTATTTCAAGAGGTTAGTAAATAATGTAATAATCAATCTATCTAACGGGACAGAAAGTACAGTACATGGCAATACACTGGAAATCAACTAACCAGGAAGCTGATTAAATTCCTCAGCTCTGTGCAGCTCCCAACTCCCCTCTTTCCAGAAGGCTGTCTCCCACAGTTTCTTTCTTTGCTATCATCAGCTGAAATATGCACCAAGTGTTATCACCACTGTCAATCCAAATTTAAATATAAGTATAAATCTACAGAGACTTTCTGCTTTCACCCGTACCTCCGTGGGTTCTCTTATACCCCTCCTCAAAAGAATGTCCCATTTTGGAGAAAATTGTCATAAAGCTAAATGTTTAAAAACTTGGGTTCTGAAGTTAGAGCGTGCTCCATATCCTGAATCTCACACTCACAGAGCCTCAGTTTCTTCATCTGTAAACTGGGTATAGTAGTATTATGTCCTTCATAGGGTTATTGTAAGGATTAAATAAGATAATGTATATACAGTGCTTAGCACATTTAGTACTCGATTAATGTTAAGTCATACTATTACTTCAATTTTTCTACAAGGATCATTTATTATTTTCGTATTCAAGAAAGAAAAGCAAAACCCTTTAAAAAAATAAGGCTTGGCTCTAAGTTCCTTAAGACGAAGGCTATAAACTGTCTTGTTCTGTCCCTACCTGCCTAACCCAATGGCTGACCCACAGTTGCTTTTACTATTTACTTGTCGGATGACTGTAAAGTGATGGCTAGAGATAAAAATAACATCACTGCAGCAGTAAAGAGTCCCTCCACTTTGTATACTGGTGATTATAGGAGATAGCAGGGAGTATGGTTGTGAGGAAATGCACAGAATATATATTTTTTTCTATTTTTTTTTTTTATTGGGGAACAGTGTGTTTTTCCAGGACCCATCAGCTCCAAGTCAAGTAGTTGTCTTCAATCTAGTTGTGGAGAGCGCAGCTCCGTGGCCCATGTGCAAGTTGAACCGACAACCTTGGTGTTATGAGCCTGCGCTCTAACCACCTGAGCTAACCGGCCGCCCCCAGAATGTATTCCTTTTTTTTTTTTTTTTTTTTGAGGGCAGCGTCACTGGGACTCGAACTGGGGCCGCTGGCTTCCGAAGCCAGCACGTAACCACCGCGCCACTCGGCTGGCCCAAGAATGTATTCTTAATGACAATGATGCTAAGTCCACTTGCACAGTGCAGACATATTATATTTAAAGGATTGCCTTTGTCAGAAACATTCCTATAGCATTCCCTCCCCTGCAGAAATGACAAAGCATCTGGACTTTTGTCCTGGGATCCCATGAACCAAAGGTGGCCCAAAGATTTTATTCTGAATATATACTGCATGAGGATGGGGAGCTCTAATTACTAATTTACTTTAAAATCAAAGCAGAATCATAAATAAAAAGTAAATTATACCTCAAAACACAATTATTTTATATTTCCAATTCATATATTCAACCCTTGTATGCACAAATGTTTTGCACAGAAAAGTTCTGCCCTGTGGCTACACCCCAGCCCCAGTCAGAAGCCTGGCGGATCCATCCTATTGATCAAAGGAAATGCTCTGTGTGGCTCCTTGCACAGATAGCTCTCAGGACTAGAAAACAGCTTGGCGTGCATGTCCGCTGCTGAGAGGCTACGAGTTTCCTTTTCATCTATGAAGGACTAAATATTTCATCACATAATGATGTCTTTAAATGCAAACCTAGCATATTTTATTCTGAGCTAGCCATATTTGTAGTTTACAGAACTTGGGGTTCTGAGTCAGCCAACTGTAACATCAAATGCTTATTTGAGGGCTCCAGCACAATTTTAGTTAAATTAAAAGCTACAGTTCTTCATCTGAAAATAAAGACAAGTTCACGTGATTTCTTTTAAACTGAATATTGTGGAGTTTAGAATAATTCCTGGACTTCTTGTATCAGTAGTGCTCCAGCTTCTGTGGCTGCAGTTCCTAGGAGCTGATTCTTCATTCAGCATAATTTTCCTTTAGACTCACTATCTAGACCCCAGAGAGCTGCTGTTGACCTGGATGGGGTACACATTGTGTGACGAAGTAACCTAGAGGGTAACCTCAGGCACAGGGAGGCTCCCACTCTCTCTCATCAAACTTCCGCCCTGCCGGTGTGCAGTGTGGCTCTGTCCACAGCCTTCTGAAGCTTTATAGAATGAAGAGGTAATGAGAATACCTCCGGGGGCAGAAGAGTGGGCAGCAGTTCAAATGGACTTCCTTTTACTATTCCCCCTGCTTTCATCCACCCTTGTGGAATACACCTGAGTGATATAGCTGCTGGCAACTTGAGAGAGCCTAGGTTTTCTTTGCTCTCCTAGAAGCTCCTTTTATTTACATAACACTCTGCAGTCATCATCAAGGTTAAGATTAGTGGCCTATATAATCCAATCTGTCTCAGCCAGTTTAGAAAATGAAAGCAGAGCCAGGAATCAAATTTGTTTGCTTAAATCCATACATTATGATCTAATGTGGTCCAGTGGAAGAAAGGAACTTGAGGGAAGAATCAGAAGTAGGACTCTAGATCTAGCCTTGTTACCGATTAATTAACTGTGACCTTGAGCAAGTCAACTTAACTTCTCTGTGACTCAGTTTCTTCTTTTTCAAGTGGGAGTAAAGAAACCTGCTTTAATTCAGTTTGTTGTGCTAATCAGATGAGATTACATATATGAAAATTTCCTAAATTTTTGTAAAAGCAATAAGAAATGACAGGTTTAAAAATACTATCCATTTATGTATAATGTGGGTTAAAAGGTTATAAAATAGAAGTAAAGTAGATAAAAAGTTGAAATAATACAAACTAGAAATAACATAAGAAAATATTAGGCACCATTTTTATTGCTTTATCAAATATTATAGAGGAAAACAAGACCTGCTAGGTTATTCAGGCTCTCAGGTAAAAAACATACAAGATCTATAAACAACATTGATCTGAGGTAAAGTTTTAGGAAAACTGTTGAGTTTTCAACAAATAAGCAAAGAGCCCAAACTTGATAATGAGGTTTCTTGACTGACCAAAGCTGAGGTAACTTGAGTCTTGAGTCAGAAGATCTGGGCTAGAGGACAGCCCTGCTACTTACTGTGGTAGTTTGCACACAGTGACCGGGTTACAAAAGCCCAGAAAGTCCTGGTGCCAGCTCACACCTACAGTCCCATGTAAAGCATTAATAAAAACCTGTCACGCAAGCCCAATGCCTGGGCTCTCAGTCGTGAAATTCTTGCTGTGCCAGCACTGGAGCAACCTCCCCTTAACTGTGCTTACACTATAGATCCAACAAGTTTTCAATTTGTGTCCACTTATTATAGGCTTTTAAGAACAGGTCTAGTCAAGGCCTCTTTCAAACAGAAATCCTGCAACATCCCCAGATTGGCTAATTATCTGGCAAAGAACTTTAACCATGTCCAAACCCAGGATTCCTATCTGATGTCTCATGGCCCGAGGGAATTGCCAAGTGTAAGCCAGTTAGCAGGAAGGGAGAAGGAGCTGCTGGAAGAAAAATCACCAGGAATGAATAAGGAGTCTGGAGGAACATCATGAGGCAGCAGGTGTTGTGGGGCTCTACTTTAACACTCCCCATCCTAGGTCCTCTTGGATTGTCCAGGGCTTCTAGGATTGAGGAGAATATATCTAGTAGCACCAGCTCCTGTTGCTAAGCGACCTCCTCTGAGAGCCAGGAAGCGTCAGGTGCTTTCTTACAATGTGGAGAGGCGAGTAAATAGTGGAGAGGCAAAGATTATGAGGAATGCCCACTGGGGGCAGTGAGGAAGGCCAGCAGGGGCATCAGAGGCTGAGCATGGAGCCCAGAGAGCTGCTGTCCTGGCACCAACACCCAAAGGCCCAGAGCCAGAGAGGGAATGAGGATGAGCTAAAGCAAAGGACCACTGAGAGGTGGTCAGCAGCTCTGGTTATGCATCAGCTCTCAGACCTCCTGGAAACTCCTACAGAGAGTTATAAGGAATAGGAAGTGCTGAAGTCCTGCTGGTCTGACAGGTGGGGGACGCCTGTTTTAGTAAACCTGGATTCAAGCAGTTAGAGTGCCCTTTATCTAAAACCCTAAAACTGGGTTGTTGGTGGTGGGACTCTTGGGTTACATCATTGGGGCTGGGTCTACACAGAACAATTCTGTTGCCCATTTTCAATTCAGTCTAGCAACAATTACCACCCTCCTCTCCCTCCCTGCCTCCCAGGCCCCAGCATTCACAGTTATTTAGCAGACTGACCTCTGGTTTTCACGTGGAGGTAAGTTTAGAATCTCATATATGAGGTCCACCCTATTCCTCAAGGTCCCATGAGAAAGTCAAAAGTAAATAAATAGCCTGTCATAGTTTCTTTGGCTAGAGATCATCTCCTTTCTTTCCCAGTAGGTCTAGGAATTATTGGAAATGGAATTAAATCTTAATTATCCAGAAGGAAGAGGAGGAACAGGGGATGGGGGAGAGGGAGGATTAAAGAGGGATAGAGGATGAGAGGGAGGTGGAGGAGAAGGGAGAAAAGGAGGAGAGTGAAGGAAGCTTACTTGTGTTTGCCTCATGGGTCTCTTTTCTCTGTGTAGATGTCCACTTATACCCTGCTTTAGCTCCAACCTCTGCTATACTGACATTTTCTAATTTGAAAGGGGATATATTTGTAAAAATCTTAATAGAATAACTGAGTTAAGGAACAGGTGCACTTTTAGGCTTCTGCTACATATTATGAAATTTGCTTCAAGTAAATTTATGTCATTTTACATTTGCACCAAAGGTTAATAGGCGGTCTCATTTACCAGGGCTCCCTAAAATCTTAGCCAGTTTAGTAGGTGGAAAAGGGCCTTTATTTGTTGCTGGAATTTTCACTTTTTGAATTACAAACTATCCAATCATTTCAATAAGATTTTAATAGAGCTACTGAATTCTGCCCTCTGTTCCATTAAAACCCATTTGGAGGTCAATAAGGAAGAGCATGTCCTACTCCTTGCCCTCATACATTAGGAGAGCTAAATATATGCTCAACATCCTTGAAAGAGCAAACAATGCAGGACCTGCAAAAATGTGTGGCTCTGGGAGGACAAGGACAGGTCCATGGTTCATGTAAACACTGGTAAGCAGGGAAGACTTCATGGAGGAGGTGCGATTGGTACTGGGTCCACAGATGGGTTGGATTTGAGTAGGTGAAGATGTGGCAGGACATTTCAAGGGAGGGGGAGTTCAGGCAGGAGCAGAGAGCAAAACCTAGAGTTAGAAATGAGCAATTCATGTGTGTTAGCTCAGGTTCTCCAAGAAGCAGACACATGGAATTGAATGTGCAAGGATCTGATTAGAGGCAATGCCTGTGAGAACACAGGAAGGAGCAGGAGAGGGCTGGGAGAATCATCAGCCTGCGATGCGAGTCCGACCCTGAGTGAAGGAGACAGGGAAGGAAAGTTGAGTGGAAGCATCCTGGGCTGCCCTGCAGTGTATAAGGATTTGGGGAAGGGTGTCGGGAGTCCTCGAGACAAAGCTCGTCATCAGAGGAGTCCCAGAAACAGGCTGCCTTAGTATCTCCGCTGTACTCAGTCACTGGCTGGGAGCAGCAGCCTGTGAGAAGCTGGGAAGCATGGTCTTGAGGCAAATGTGATGATGAATTTCATAACACAGCACTGAGATTCTTCTTTGGTCAGTTAACTTCCTATCATTGGAAGCTTGTGAGGTGCAGTCTCATGGTGGCTGCAACATGACTGGGTGAGAGGACTGGCCTGACACAGCAGGGTAGGTACATTTATCGAGAGGTAGGAGAGGGTCTCTACCTTTACCTACTGAGGAATCACTTGATATCTGTGGGTGGACAGAGAACATGGTGATGGTAATGGCCTTGGTAGTGCAACTTCATTTTTCATGCACCCCAGGGGCTATGATGTGGACCATCAGGCAATGAAGAGCATTTTGAGTATGGTGGGTGGGCCCTCGGCATCTATTCCTCCTTCCATTGTGCTTTCCTGTGCTGCAGGGGCTGGGAAGCTAAACACTACATGTTCTAAGTTCTTTCACAATGCTGGATGCAAATTAAGTTCTGCCCAGTAGATGCACTATCAGGAGAAAGGCAGAGATGAGGCAGCAGCCATCCTCCTGCTGTTTTTAAATGTTTTCTGCTAACAAGTGAGGTCATGGAGACTTTGGGTTTTTATGCAGCAGCATTCTAGAGTTTTCAGTCTCCAACTTGAAGAGCTGGGCAAGCTTTGAGTTGTAGGGGCGGCAGCTTCCTGACTTGGCCCACAGCTACCGTGGTGTTCTGGGTAGCTTCAGTAGTGGCCTTCTGATTTCCCACCTTCCTGGCAGTGGCAAAGGAGGCACTCCCTCGTGAGCGAGTGCCACACTGTCCTTTTGGGACACATTGCTGGAGGTCCAGCCTGACATCTGCTTTCTAGCCTTTCCAATGATTTTTGTTTTGTTTTGCAATAAACTATTTTTTAGAGCAATTTTAGGTTCAGAGCAAAATTGAGTACAAAGTACTGATAGTTCCCATATGCTTCCCATCCACCCACCACCAAAGCACAAGCTCCCTTATTATCAACATCCCAGCACTAGATTGGTACATTTGTTATAATCAGTAACCCTACTCTGACACATCTTTGTCACCCAGAACCTATAGTTTACATTAGGGTTTGCTCTTGGTGTTGTACACTCTGTGCGTTTTGATAAATATATAACGACATTTTCCGCCATGATAGTATCAGACAGAGTACTTTCACTGACTTAAAAATACTTCGTGCCCTGCGTATTCATCCTGTCCTTCCCTTCACCCCACCAACTATTGATCTTTTTACTATCCCCACAGTTTTGCCTTTCCCAAAATATATTGGGTTGTTGGAAAAGTCATGACGCATTTTTGCAATGAAATACAGAAAAAATATGCCATGACTTTTCCAACAACCCAATAGTTGGCATCATGTAGTTGGAATCATGCAATGTGTAGTCTTTGCAGAATGGCGTCTTTCACTTAGTGATATCTATTTAAGGTTCCTTCATGTCTTTCATGGCTTAATAGCTCATTTCTTTTTAGTGCCAAATAATATTCCATTGTGTGGATGTGCCACAGTTTATTTATCCATTCACCTACTGAAGGAAATCTTGGTTACACCAATGAGTTTGTGAACACTCAGTTCCCTACATTAAATATTTTGATGCTAAAATACCTAGAGTAGTTTTCATTTCCTGCATTTTACCCTGGCTAATATAAAGGATAAGGCATCTATTAAGATAAATACTGTTGGCATAGGGTAGAAATCACAACAGGATGGGGCCCAACTGAGAAATAGGTTTACTGGACAATTGCTTTTCTAGCTTATATCCATCATCATTAGTTAAATTCCTCAAACACCACTTGTTCTGTTCCCTATGGGAATGAAGAGATTACTGACACAGACTAATCCCAGTCTAAGTCTAAGGCTTAGACTAAGTCTTAGTTCAGGCTTTATCATGTGGGAAGCAACAGAGTTTGGCTCTCCTGCCTTTGTGTCTTTGCACCTATAGATAGTTTTGCTTGTTCCAAGAGCACACTAAGCTTTTTCTCATCTCATGGTCTTCACGTTTGTTTCTTAGATGCCCTTCCTCCAGCTCACCACACATCCGGATCTTCTGCACCCTTCAGGGTTTAGCTCATATGTTACTTCCTTATATAATGTAAATCCTCACTGTTGTTTTCTAGGACATCTCCTTTTTTTTTTTTTTCAGAGCAATGTACTTAATTCAGGCCATAAGAATCTCAAGCTTTACTTTAAATCAAGCAAAAACTTTGCCATATCCCAACAGTTAAACGTGAGGAACAACCTAGAAGGAAATTTGTTGTGTAACAACCCATCTTAGAACTTAGTAGCTTAAGAATAAAGTTTATTATCAACTCTAGTAATTCTAAAAGTTAACTGGTTTCAACTGGGTGGCTCTTCTGTTGATCTTTCTTGCAGCTTCTCATGCAGTTGTAGTCAGATGGTGGCTAGGCCTGGCACATCCAAAATAGCTTCACTCATATAGGTCTGGTGCTTCGGCAGGGATGGCAGGAAGGCTGGATTCGGCTGGATGTTGAGATGGCAAGGCTTCTCTCTTTCATGTAGTCTCAAGGCCTCTCCCTGTCCAAATGGCCTCTCCACATGGTGTCCGCATGTGGTTTTTCCATCAGAGTAACTAAACTTCTTATGTAGTAGCCTCCCAACAGGACAAAAGCAGAGACTGCCAGGGATTCTTAAGGCATATTTCTGGAACTGGCACATCACTTCTACCACATCTTTTGATTAAAGCAAGTTGTACAGCCAGCTCAGATTCCATGTAGAAAGGGACTATGCAAGGGTGTGAATACCAGGAGGCCAAGTGTATTGGGATCCACCTTTGCAGACTAGCTACAACAGTACTTAAACATAGTCAGTCAATGGACTTCACCAACATCCATGAAGCTGGCCAATGAGTCACAGTGATGATCGATGATGATGATGATGATGATGATGGTGATGAAGATGAATGAGGCGAATTCTGCTGTTTTAAAATTATGTTTGTCTTTGAGAATTGAGATAGTTCCTAAGAAGCCATAGGCAGAACTGGGAGCCAAATGACTACCTAAGAATTTAAAAAATTAAAAGCCACACATGATGGGTTGATAGTAGCCATCTGGAAAAGTCTTTAGGGCAAATAAATCACTAAATCATTCAAGGAGAAAAATAGTCATTAAATTTCATAAATAGGAAGGTATCAATAACCTACAAGAGGGAGACTTTAATGGAGAGTTGGGTTGAAAACTAGAATACAGGGAGTTAGGGAGGGAGGAGGAGGTAACAACATGGGTGGGGCCAGAATAACAACTTACTCACGCAATACAGTCAGGAGCTCTGAGGCATTGCTTGTGGGAAGGGAAACTAGTACAGTCTTTCTGGGTGGCAATTTGGTGGTAGATAATAAAAACCTTGACTATATTAATGTCTTTTGACCCAGTTATTCAATTTCTAAGAAATTAGCTTAATGAAATAATCAGACATACGCAAAGATTCATATACCAGGAAATTCACGTAACATTTTTGTTGTTGTTGTTGTTTTATTGTGAAATACACCTTACATACAGAAGCATCCACAAAACTTTGGCAGTTTGTTTTAAAGAACTATAATAAAGTGAGTACCTGTGTAGTCACCATCCAAGATAACAAGTAAAACGTCGTTCCCTCATGCCTTTTCCAATTTCATGCCTCTTTTCTCTACCAAGAGTCAACAATTGTCCTAACCTTTAAACAATCATTTCTCCACTTTTTCCCTTAGAGTTTTACCACCTTTAAATATATTTCTACATAATACAGCGTTTAGTATTGTCTGCTTTTGAATTTAATATAAATGCAGTCATGCTGTTTGTATTGTATGATTTGCTTCCTTTGCTCTCCCTTATGTTTTTAAGATTCTTGATTGTTGATGGGTATGGTTCCAGTTCATTCATTTCTACTGCTGTACGATATTTATCTATTCTACCTTGATGAATATTTGATGATCTATTTTTTGCTATTATAAACAAGGCTGCTAAAAGACTTTTTCACATTTCCTGCAGCGCATGTATATGAATTTCTCTTGGGTATAATCAAGAAGTAGAACAGCATAGATTAGCATATGTTCAACTTTCCTAACAATGCTAAGCTGTTTTCCAAAGTGATTTTGCTAATTTACATTTCGACATATGATAGTTTCAGTTGTACCACATCCTCATCACTACTTGAAATTGTCAGACATTTTCACTTTTGCCAATCTAAGGTAGAGAATGTTATCAGTCTAGCAGGACCCTGGTTGGCAATACCTGGGATGGGGGGTGGGGGCGAGACTCCAACTGGACAGAGAATAGCAAAGATCAGCATGATGCCAGCCACCAGGAAAAGAAGTGCAAACACTTCTGCCCACTGCATCCTGGTGTGGGAGTCATCAAGGAAAACACAACACAGTTAAACACTGGATGGAACGACATTATATTCACATAGAGAAGAAACAGAGCAAGACCAGTTCTAATAGTGTGCATGGCCCCCCATGGCTAGCAGGTGCCCCCATTATCCAAAGCACTCCTCTTGTGCCACAGGAGAAGGACTCCCATCACTCCGCAGTGGAGTGTGAGATGCTGAAAGCCAGGAGGGTGCCTAAGGTCACTGATGCATATACTCCAGCAGAACAAAGGAGCACACACTGAGCCTGGAACAGGAAACGATATTCCCACATAAGTGATAAGCCCAGCACAGGCTGTGTGGATTCTTTATCTTTTAGTAAGGAAGTGTTCTGGGTCCCAGGCTCATTCTTATGTGCCCAAATGGGGGAAGTCAAAAAGTTGTGCACAGGAGATTGCCTTTCCCAATGGTATCTTTTTGTGTTTCTTCTAATTACAGTCTTATTGAGATACAATTCATATTTCATACAATTCAGCCATTTAAAGTGTGCAACTCAATAGTATTTAGTGTATTCACAGAGTTGTGCAGTTACCACTATATAATTTTTAGAACATGTTTGTCACCCCAAAGAGTAACTCTGTATCCATTAGCAATCATTCCTCATTACCTCCATCCCCTGACAACTACTAATCTACTTCCTGTCTCTATGGATATTCTATTCTGGACATATCATACAGATGGAATTATATAATATGTGGTCTTTTGTGACTGACTTCTTTCACTTAGCATACCATTTTCAAGGTTCATCAATGCTGTAACATGTATCAGTACTTTATTCTTAATTTCTTTCTATTGTTGAATAATATTTCATTATATGGATATACTACATTTTATGAAAATATGTTTTATGGTGATTGTTTATCCATTCATCAGTTGATGAACATTTACTTTATTTACTTTCTTACTACAAAATACAAGACCTTAGAACACTTTAATTCCATTTATTCTCCTCAAGACTTCTATAATTATTGCCATATATTTTAATTTAAAATTGTCCAGTTGGTACAAATTCATAATAAATAATAGACCTGATATCAAAAATTGTACTCATGACAATTTAAAACTAAACAATTTAAAACAATTGCATAGAAGTCATGAGGGGGTAAATGGAGTTAAAGTGTTCTAAGATCTTGTATTTTTCAACAGGAAAGTAAATATATTAATTACAAAGATTGGTACATGTGTTGTTTCACAGTCAATTTTTTTATTTTGACTTACCCACATAATTACCCCTTTTTTATTCACTTGGTTTTTTTCAGACTTTATATCTGACATTCTTTTCAGTATAAATATATGGGTAGGTGTGTGTGTGTGTGTGTGTGTGTGTGTGTGTGTGTGTGTGTGTGTATGTGTGTGTGTGTATGTTTAAATATCAATGTGTGTTTAAATATCAAGAAAATAAAACACTATCAATTTAGAATTCTATACCCAGTGAAAATATCTTTCAAGATGAAGACAAAATAAAGGCCTTTTCAGGTAAAAACACAGAAAGAGTTTGCCAGCAGTAGACAGCACTAAAACAAAATGCTAGCAAATAGTTCTGTGTGTTGAAGATATCATTCCCCTGGTTTCTTGCTTCCACTGTGGCCTTAGGGAACGTAGCTCTTAATCTATCTGTTGTTGTCTTCACAGTAAACTACCTTTTACCCCTGGATGCTTTTAAGATATTTTTGTATTTGATCTGGGTTCTGCCTTCAGGTAGTCTTTGGCCTTTATGTCCTTGCCAGCTCTTTGATGCTTTTGAATATGTTCTCAGCACAGATAATTTCTTTTCAGTGGGAGTATCTATCTGGGAACTTTGCCTGACAGGATACCAGAAATAAAACATCAAAACATCAAGTGTAATAGTACAAAATTAGAAATAGTCTTACTGCCGAACAGTAGCTACTTGTTAAATAAAGTGATACATCCTTTCAATGGAATGCTATATAGCCATTTAACTTCTATTTTTAAAGGGAAAACATCAGAAGAGCAGAATATCTTAATATAAGCAAAGCAGGATATAATGTAGGGATGGAACTTGTAAGTTTTGAGAGCTTCCTGGGTGTTAGGCCCTGTCCTATGAATATTTATATGAGTACAAGGCCAGACAATTAAATTTATGAACTTGTTGCAATGATGTTGATAATCTTTTTTGATATCAGGTGGATTATTCATGATGAATTTGTGCCAACTGGACAAACAGTTAACCAAGTTTACTATTTGGAAGTGCTGAAAAGGCTGCTTGAAAAAGTTAGTTGACTTAAACTTTTTGCACACAATTCATGGCTCTTGCATCATGACAATGTACCAGCTTACATGGCACTGTCTGTGAGGGAGTTTTTAGCCAGTAAACAAATAACTGTATTGGAACATCCTCCCTACTCACCTGATCTGACTCCCAATGACTTCTTTCTTTACCTGAAGATAAAGGAAATATTGAAAGGTAGACATTTTGATGACATTCAGGTCATCAAGGGTAATATGACAAGAGCTCTGATGGTCATTCCAGAAAAAGAGTTCCAAAATTGCTCTGAAGGGTGGACTAGGTGCTGATGTTGGTGCATAGCTTCCCAAGGGGAGTACTTCGAAGGTGACTGTAGTGTTATTTAACAATGAGGTATGAGCACTTTTTCTAGGATAAGTTCTTGAACTTAATTGTTCGACCTCGTATGTCCAACACTGTTTATAATCCATACAACAACCCCCATGACATAGGGCTCATTATTCCTCATCTAAAGAAGAGGAAAGACTCAGAAAGACTGAATAACTTGTCTAAGACCATCCACCAAGGACAAATAAAACTATAATTATGTATATTAACTCTATGAAGAAAAGATACTAACAGAAGGTGGAATTCTGCCAAGAAAAGGTGAGAGAAAGAGTAAGCTTTTGCGGGGGCTCTGTTTAGCTCTATACAAGTGTTGAGGATCATAACTGGCTAATGTGATGCCGTTTGTGCAATACATCTCTGTAATGGCATCGGACAGTTAGTTATAGAGCCATGGAGCACATCCAACAAACGCTCCCATTCTCACTCCATGACCATCAACTGCCATCTACTGTCATATTTTCTGGCAAATGAAAGGATGTGTCTACCAGTTTAACAAACACCTAGACAGCTGTATATCTCACTATAAATTAATACCTTGGCATTTGAGTTTATTCATCTGTTCCTTGTAAGTTGGATGATGTGACCCACCCCTCTGAGCTCTGTGTGTTCTTGGTGCTCTGACAAAGTTGAGTCTGTGGACCTATAAAGCTGAGAAGCAAATCCTGGAACAAGAGGACTCTTCCATTGCCCTGAGAGCCACTCACTGGCAGCCAGCCAGCCTTTCCAGCTGATACTGTTGTCTTGCTTAATTTAAGTGCATTAAGTTGTTGACATGTTCTCTCAGTTATTATGTTTTTCTCTCTCACACCCAAACCCACTCTTCTGTACTCTGCATTGCGGTGCAGGCTCTAGAATTCTAAAAACATGTTTCTAACTTGTCAGGGAGCTGTAGTGCCAGATGAAAAAGAAGGGGCTTGCTCCTTCCTGTGCTTCATGAATATTTCCTGTTTCTATGAGCATAACACTAGCATCACCATTTTTATTTAATTGAAATTTATTGGGGTGACAATGGTTAGTAAAATTACATAGGTTTCAAGTGTACAATTCTGTTATACATCACATTGGGTGTTCGCCACCCAGAGTCAGTTCTCCTCCCATCACCATACAGTTGATCCCCTTTACCCTCTTCTATCCTCCTTCCCCCTTTTACCACTAAACTGCTGTCTATGTCTGGTAACCACTAAACTACTGTCTATGAGTTGTTATTTGTTTGTCTTGTTCCTTTGTTGCTTTCAGTCTTTTATCCCACATATCAGTGAAGTCATATGGTTCCTGACTTTTTCTGTCTGACTTATTTAGCTTAGCATGATAATCTCAAGATCCATACTACCATCACTTCTCTATCCCAACTGCTTCAGTTCCTTCCTATAGCAACAGCTTAATTCAGTTTGGAGTTGTTCTCAGTATTGCAGGACCAGTTTCACCCTGCCCTCTCAGAGACACCTGCATCAGCTGCCTGAAATTCTCTCTTCAGAGATCAGCTTACTGCTCTGGGTTCCTAAGTTGTAATCATTCCAGCTTCTTTCCTTTGTCCTCCAGTTCTAGGGATAGTAAATGCTTCTTGCAGAAGGTACCTCTGTGACACCACTTTTGCCCTTTCATTTATGTAGTTAACAACTCTATACCTGGACAACAGTTGTATTTTCTCTGTTCTAATAACTGGCATGACTTCTGTCTCTTGGCTGTAACTTGAGTGATAGAGATGTGTGTATAAACTGTTGAAATGGGCAAGAAGATGTTTACTCATGTCTAAGAATCTGTATATGATTGTCAAAAAACAAAAATGAGATGAGTTCACATCAAACAATTTGTCAAAATAGGAAGAAAATTGGAAGAAATAAATGAACAATAATAGCATGGCACATTTTGTAGATATTTGATTTGATTTTTTTTTCTCCATTCTCCATAACTGAGCAGTTGCTCAAGGTGCTCCTATATCTTTTTCTTAGTTCTGGAAGCCAATAAATCCCAAAATAACACCATTACAGTAAAACAAGCTGCATAGCCCAAAGATGGATTTGCTGGAATGATGTCAAATGATTGTTTCCATAGGATTGAGTGCTTACTTTAGGACTTTCTTAGAGCTGAGATTTCAAAAGGTTATTATTTTGGCTTGAGGAGAGGCTTGAAAGGATATTCTAGGGGAAGAGAGCATGGTTTAGCAATTGCTTACTTCTGGGAGGTTTCTGGGGTTGTCTGAAGGGCAAAGGAAGAATCGCTCTGGGGCATGCTTTGAACACTTTGTGGTCAGTTGTCTCCAAAAGAAGAAATTATTTAGCTGGTGTGTCAAAGAAATAAGCCAGTCCTGATGGTTAAACCAAAATTTGAATTTAAAAATTGAGGCTTTGTGTAATTATTCAGGCTTATATTGCTGAGGAATGTGAATGCTTTGGATCTGTTTAGGATGTCCCAGTTTGAAAAGGAAAGCTTCTTAAGCAGCACTACCTAACAGCTGATCACCTGCTTACTGCATACACCTCCTTCATTTCCCTGAAATTTGGAACCTCTCTGCATCACAGGTCTAGGTTATAGAGATATAGCTCAAGGCAGCATTCACGGAAATAATTGTCTGTTTTTGTAGTTTTGAGCTAAGCCAAGCACCACTCATTCCAGAGAAATTGTCCCCTACACTTTTTTCCTCTAGAAAGTATTTCCACATTAATGATAATATAAAAGTAGCCAGACATTCTTCAGCTTTTTTGAGGAGTATGATTACAAGACATGGTAGCTACCCCCATCATCCACAGATGCCTCTTTCCCAAGAACCACACCAGTTACTTGAATCAAATGGCATTGAGTATCCAAAACATTTAACTCCTGATACCTTGTTACAGTCCAGTGAAAACCTCCATTCTAATCTTTGTCTTGCTTCATCCACAGTCTTCTTAATTATCCTCTTTTTTTTTCAAATGTAAATTACCTCCTAAGACACCAGTCTTAGAACAAGCTACAGGTGATGGTTGTAAAACATTATAAATGTACTAAATGTCACTGAATTGTACACTTTAAAATGATTAATGATTAATTTTACATTATGTGTATTTTACCTCAAAAAAAAAAAAAGAGATAGAGAGAATGGACATAAATTACCAATATCAGGAAGAAAAGGATGGACATCATTACAGACTCTATAGACCTTAAAAGGATAAGGAAATACTACAAACGATACTATGTCCATCATTCAACAATTTGGATAAAATGGACAAATTCCTTGAAAGATACCAACTACCAAAATGCAAGGAGAAATAGATCATTTCAATAGTTGTATACCTATTAAAGGAATTGAATTTGCATTTAGAAAGCTTGCAATGAAAAAATATTCCAGACGCTGATAGTTTCCCTGGTGAATTCTACCAAACATTTAAGTAGGAAATGTTCTACTTAAGTTTTGTTTCTACTTAATTTTTTTCAGAATTTCCCCATTACCGAAAGCAGATAATGGCAATACAAGAAAAGAAAACTACAGAGCAATATCCCTCAGCAAGATATTTGAAAGTAAAATCTAAGAATATATAAAAAGGATAATATAATACATTATGACCAAGTGATGTTTATTCCAGCAGTGCAAGTCTGATTCAACAAGTTGAAAATCAATCAATGTAATTTACCAGATTAACAGACCACACAGTCATCTCAATAGATGCAAAAAAAAAAAAAAAGAATTTGATAAAATTCAACATCCATTTATGATCAAAACTCTCAGAAAACTAGAGATAAGAACAAATTTCCTTAACCTGATAAAAAGCATCTGCAAAACATCTTAATAATTAAAAAAAAAAAAGTTACATGCTAAGATGAAAAAAAAGGGCAGGATATAGAAAGGAAGAAATAAACTGTCTCTATTTGCAGATAACATGATTGTCTATGTAGAAAATCTCATACAATCTTCCATAAAAGCTCCTAGAATTAATAAATAACTTAGCAAGATCATAGGATACAAGACCACTACATAAAAATCAATTTAATTTTTATATATTGACAATGCACAATTCAAAGTTAAATATTTTTAAACTTATGGTGGCACACACAAAAATGCAAATACTTTGCTATAAATCCTGCAAAATATGTGCAGGATCTGTATACTAAAAACTATAAAATACAGATGAAAGGAGTCAAAGAGAATCTAAATAAATGGAGATATAAATTTTGTCCATAAATTTTAAGACTCAATATTGCTAAATCGTCAATTCTTCTCAAATTGATCTATAGATTTTATGCAATCCCAATCAAATCCCCAGCAGGAATTTTAGTGGATAACAACATTGATTCTAAATTTCATGTGTAAACACCGGTGAATTAGAATGGCAGAAACAATTCTGAGAAAGGACTCATCTGATCTGATTTCAAGACTTACTATAAAGCTGCAGTAATCAAGGCAGCATGGTTGACAAAAGCCTACAGATACAAGGCATTGCCCTCTACCTACATATCTCTTTCCCAAGCACACACTGAAGCAATTGGAATCAGTGTTATTTTGTATCCCAAAGCAAACCTGTGGCAGAAACTTCTAATTGTCCCCTAATATCCATTCTTCCCTTTTCTGTTTTAATCATAGAACTCCTGACTTTGGGCATACACTAGCCCAGCTGGAGACTACGTTTTTCCTCCTCTCTTGCAATGAGGTGTGGCCATGCAACTAAATTCTGGTCGATGGGATATAAGCAGATGTGTTTCAACCATCTCCCAGTTCGTGTCTTTAAAAGGACATGAAATATGAGGCTGGAATGGGAGCCATCTCTGACCATGCAGAAGAGGGCAACATCCCAGACCATGGAGGAACAATTTAGCAGATGTCTACACTTCTGAAACCTGAGGGAGCACAGCAAAGCTACCCTTTATATTGTTTATGCCACTGTTACTTAATCTCTGTTACAAAACTGAAAAAAATACCTTAGTAAACACAGGGTACAAGTGCTCCCCACCTGATTTTCCAAATGTAGAAAAGTTTAAAGAACTCAGGGCATTACCATGCCTAACTGCCCCACGGCTTGGCACCTTGATCACACCCTTTTGACCTATTGAACCCCAAACCGAGCTCCAACCTTATTTCTTTCCTTTTCTCAACTCATTCCCGCTCTCCATTCTCTTTCAGCTCTTGGCTTTATATTAAATTCATTTGTGTTGTTTTTCACCCTTGTCTTTGTAGACTTATATCCATTTCCAATTGGTTGCAAAAGCAAAAAAAAAAAAAAATAGGGAAAATGAAAGTTTAAAGCGTACAGTTGAGTGTCCATCTTAAGCAGTTTGCAATAGCCACTGACTTGTTTTTTTACTCTAAAGCTTACTTTTCTCCTTTTGAATATTTTGCAAAGTATTCAGACAGTCTGACCTTACCATTTTGTAACTGAGAGAAATATTATGGCCTAGAGAGACAATGTGTCTTGAATGCTATCCCCTACAATTTTTTATTCCTGTTAGAACAGTTAAAACATAGCTGCTTGATTTGTGTAATATTCAGCCAGACTTCACCAACCATTTACAAAGGAGTGTTTGTAAAAAAACACAGTGATTTTTTTTCATCTTTACTTGTGGAAATTAACTTTTATAAAGCAAAGAAAGCAAAATTCCACCATGTGTAACAGTGTAGACTACCTCAATGATATATCAGTCTTTACTTGTAGGCACTAATTTTTATTTACTATGAGTTAAATAATATTGCATTCCCAGTGTTTATTCTCCAATGATTTGATGAAGACAAATTCTCATGTTTTAAATAAAGAATTGGAAATGATAATAAAACCTTTCTGCAATTTTATTGATTTTCATCTTTGTTTTCTTTTAACTCTTAAGAATTTCATTACCTGAATTTTCTTTGCTGTGCTAAAAGTAGAATGTAGACGTATTAAGAGGCACTGTTTTAAACATTGTTATAAATAATTTTAAATGTAAGATGTGCCCTTCAAAGTGATGAAAGTTCACTTAATAGATTCTGCCCTATTGGCAAATAGTAATTATCATTTATTGAATACTTAATACATGTTAAGAATTGTACCTTTATTTACACTATTGCATTTTATCATTCCATGAGTTTTTCTGAAGAAAAATTAAAAATTAATACCTGTTCCAAAGTTACATAGCTAGCATTAAATCTAATAGGCATATACACACAATTTATACAGAATATTTTAAATGTATTCATTTGAAGACTATTTTAATACTGCAAATTGCCAATAATAAATCTAACATCTCAGGATTCCTTTTCTTCATTGTTTGTGATAGACGATCAATCCAATAATAGTCACATCTCAACTTATAACCCTTACATATGGATAAGCAATGGTTGCTATTGGAAACTTTTGCTAATTCATTGAAAAAAATAAACTTGTTCCACAATTTAATTTTATTAAAAAGCATCAATTCTGGATAGTATTTTTCTTTGCCCACATGTGTAAAGATAATAATAGTTACCATTTTTGAGTACTTGTGATGTGCCAGGCATTGTGCTAAGTCCTTTACAAACATCGTTTTGTATAATTTTCACAACAAACACAACCCTGCATGGCAGATATTTTATCTCCACTTTACAGTTGAGGAAACTAAGTCTCCAAGAGAATTAGGAAATTGCTCAAGTTATCCAATAAGAATGCATTTAGCCAAGGCCCAAATCCCTGCCTTTAATCATTTCAGGAGCAGCGCTTGATTGAATTCCAAAACATTCAAGTAAAAAGTGGGGGTTAAAATCAACCATTAATTCCTAGTTACTTGGTGTCAAACAGACTTCTGTTGTACTGAATTCAGCAGAGGTCTTTACTGAATTCCATTACTGTGAGTTTTTACGTGGCTAAAAATCCAAGGAGAACTGGTTGAATTCTATCAGCTCTAAGGTTCCTAAATCATTTGGAAGCATGTAACTCTTATATGAAAAAAATTCTTAACCAAATCTCAATTAGATAATTAAATGGCAATCACACTCACATATATATGTGCAAGAATACGATAATAAGGGAAAAGAAATAATTGTAGTAATAATGAAATAACAATTAAATATTAGGGTAGTAATGTTAGAATTAGGAGTTGTGGAAGCTGAAATGTGGAGCTTGAAATGAAATTTCTCTCTTCAAATAATAAGTAATATCTTTTATAGTACCTTAAAATATTAGAGGAAAAGCCATTTCACAAAGACTTCCTTCCCTTTGAAAGATGATTCTACAGAATCCTGGTAAGCTTTCAGGGATGATAGTTTAATTATTCTTGGGTTTATAGCCCAAGAAGAATTCTCAAGGCCTTAAGTAGTTTACTATCATGGACAAGAAACTCTGTTGGAAATAATTTCAAAAAGAAGTAAATAATTTAAATTTAAAAATCCATGTGATGGGTCTTTGTAAACCAGTATTTAGAATGCTCTTTTAGTAATCTAGAAACTGTAATCTGCTATCCAAAAATCCTTATTCCCTTTTGTGTTGTGTTTCCTATTAATATCAAAAAAGAATATGTAATGACAACTGAAAATATTTCATACCTAAGAAAGATACCTTACCAAAAGAAACAGTCTTAGCTAGGATAAAAATAAAATAATCACAAATATTTTGCTGAGAGTTTCAAATAGAACAGTCACAGATGGCTCACAAGAAACATATAAAAGGATTTTATCCATACTGTGTAATCCAAAAACACCTCACAGGTCTCTCTTGATTGACCCTGAATAAAAGTCTTACTTCGGGTGACAATAAAAAGGTCCATTAATGTTGCTCATGCATTTCAACATAAAAATGGGATGGAATCATTGACTACAGGTAGGAATGTGCAGAACTACTCAAGATAAATATGCTGCTTTAAAGCTACACATTCACTCCACTTTTGTCTGCCAGCTTGATTTCTGAATTGGGTACTCATGGAAAAAAGGTATGTGATCTGAAAAAATAGTATGTGTCTTTTAAAAGTCAGTGTCATGTGATGTCATTCCTTTTGGCAAAATTTATGTTATATGGTATTAGACCATGGGCTGAGCTAATGTAACATGATGCATTAAAAACTGCACATGATGACAGCAATATGTGTCAGCACAATGGATGGTTATATCAGATACCTGTTCAGCTCTAAATAGGGCCCTCTGTAACTCAGTGGCAAAAGGATTATATTCTCCTGATACCTGTATAGAACTCCTGTTGTCTAAAACATGCAGCCCTCCAACATCCATACTCTGTGACCTGTCATCAGTTATGTTGTATGTAAACAATGAGAACACAACACATTATGAAAACCACAATTGGAGATATTTTTGTTTTCATAGGCATCTTTCTTCCAAAGATCCATTGGCTATATTGTCCCCTTTCCTCAACAAAGAGACATACATATGGAGCTCTAATGGATTCTGTATCAGATAGAAATCCTTTGGACTGTTAATAACAGAAATCTCATAAACAGTAGCTTAAATACATCAGGATTCGTTTTTCTCAGATAAGATGACTAGAGATAGGCAGCTGCTGGTTTTGATTCAGCAGCTCAGTGATGTCAGGACTGGTGACTCTTGAGATGTTTGTCTTTTCCTCATGGTTGAAAGATGGATATTTTAAGCTCATTATTCCAACTTCTTTCATGGAAGAAGTGAGAGGAGGGCAGTTCCCTACATTTGTCCTTTTTTTTTTTTTTTAAGAGGGCAGTGTCACTGGCCCTCATATGTGGGATCTGAACCGGGGCCACTGGCGTCCCAAGCCAGCTGTTAACCACTGTGCCACTCGGCCAGCCCCTACACTTGTCCTTTTAATCAAGAAATCTAAAGCATTTCCAGCAACCACCTACGTATTTCCACCTATACCTATGCCCAGAACTGTACACCTGGCCAACTCTAGATGCAAAGGAGGTTGAAAATATAAGCCCTACAATGGAAGCAGGTAAAGAAGAAGGGTTTGGGGAATGAACATTGGGTAGGTCAGTTAATAGTGTCTACTATCGATGCCATGAACTGTTTATAAATAGAGTAGAAAGCATAGTATGAGGAAGGCTTTAAACAGTTGATAAATTCATATGGTAAAATTTTTAATATTGACTTCTATCTCAAGTAGGCGTGGCCTGTATGGTACTCTCCTCTTAGGGTTTACTAGAGACTCCACATAGCACTCTATCCACAAGTTACGTCAGCATCATTGGCTCTACTGGGCTGTATCGCCTGGATAGCAGGGCAGCTTGCACTGCAGCCTAGACCTGAGGCAGAGCCCACTTTTGCTCTGTGCCCCACTAAAAGCTGGCAGTCTTCTGAATCACTTGATTAATGAGTCAGAACAGTACTCCCAAGTGCAGTATATTATTACCCCACTTACTTGAAAAGTGATTCCGGAGGCCAGGAGTGAGGAATGGATAAATGAAACAGGGAGAGAAGAAAAGCAAATGCAAGCATGGATTACTGAGTTCACCACTGCTACAGGTAATTGGTGCTGATTCCATAGGACCATCTGAAGAGCCTTATAAAAGGTGTCTCAAAACCACCCGCTACCTTGAGAATGAAAGTGGGGAGCATTGATCCACAGGCTCCTGTTCCCCTGCACTAATGGGTTGTGCATACATGTGTACTGAGTAGCTTCCCATGCCTGTCTCCTGTCCCAGTGGAGCTCATGGCCCAGGCCAGAAGCAGGGGACTGTCAGGCTGTATTTATGCAATATTGGTTAAAGCCTGAGTGTGGCTGAGTACCACTGCAGTGGCTCCAGTAAGAGGGATGGCCAAGAAAATTTAAAAAGATATACTAGTGGCAGAGAAGGAAAGAAATCTTCCAGATCTCTTCAGAAGAGATGTAATTCCTAATGATGAAGGAAATATTTCAAGTCTTTCAAGCACCTAGAGGTAATTAGCAGAAACATTTCACAAAAATATACTTTTATCAACAATACTTTATTTAAGTAATCTCTCCAGGGTGTCTCCTCCAATTGGCCACCTAGTTTTATTAAACAGAATTACAACATCAGAACAACTGCACATAAGCCCTATCTATCTATGTCTCTTTGCATGCAGGTTACTCAGAGTTCCAGGAGAGTAAAAACAGGACCAGTCTTTTGTTTTCGTTAAAATTAGAAATCTATCTCAGTGCCATCTTTGACTTTTCTTTAATTCAGCAAATACTAACTGTGCATCTAGAAGGCACTAAGCATTAAGCTTGGTGCTGGGAAGACCAAGATGAATGAATGCAGCGTGGTCTCTCCTCTTGAGGAGCTTGGAGTCAATTGGGACAGAATGGCATGCAGGGATGTTTGTAGCCCTGTAGGTGCATGGGGAAAACAATTTGTATTTGTAAAGGAATCTGCACTATTGTTTAATAAAATAGTATCTCAACCCTCCAAGATTAGCAATGGAAGAAAATTGCCCCTAGTCCTGGGGATCTCTATCAACCCTCAATCTCAAATGTTGAATAACTTATCCCTAGAGAGCCCCCTACAGATTTGTTCTTACAGTTCACCTGAGGCCCAGGCTGGAATATTTTTTAAAAAGCTTGATTAAGGTTTAGGGATAACAGAACAAAAGGGTGCCAAACACTGAGAAATGCAATTTTCATGGTTTCTATTTCAAAGGCCCTAAGGCATCTCCCTGTCTTGATGCTGCAGGCCTCCTATGGTTAGTACTTTCCCATCATTAGTAGTCCTATGGTTAGTATTCTAGTAACAAGAAAGGACCTTCCAGAGGTCTACCTCCTCATAGTCCAGATCCAAAGGAGTAGGCCCAGAGAAAGATGGTGTGTGTGTGTGTGTGTGTGTGTGTGTGTGTATTTCAAATTATCTTAGTAGCCTACTTGCTGGAATGGGAAGGCTCCGTGACATATTGTTAAACGGAAAAAAAAGGAGAGTTTTAAAGCAGCATTTATTCATTCCAGAAATACTTATTGAGTATCTATGATGTGCTAGTCATTGCTACATACTGGGATACAGTGGTGAATAAATCCAATACTGGTCCTTTTTCTATGGAATAAACAGTTAAACAGGAATTCAGTGTGATCTCATTAATGATAACATGTACATTTCTGTATTCATATGAATGTAGATCCTACTATGTTCTTAGTTCCTATTTAGTACCTCTTTCCCAGATGACTTATTTATTTAATGAACACTTCATATGGGGCTTGATAAGTACCAGCACTGTCCTAAGCACTTTACAAATTTTAACTCACTTAAGCTTTATAACAACCTTATGAGGTAGGCATTATTATTATTATCACCCACATTTTACAAATGAAGAGACTTGGAACATAAAGCAGTTAGTAAGTTGTCCAAGTTTACACAGTTAGTAAGAAGCAGAACTAGGATGTGAACCTAGGCAGTCAGGCCCCAGAGTTAAAGCACTTAATTGCTACCGTAAACTCCTCACACTGGGAACAATTCTACCTGATCCTCAATCCTTATGGGTGAGGCCAAACTCCATGATCTTAACCTATAGCCTCAACCACACAATATAGTACACATAGACCCAGATAAACACACACTGTCCTGGAGGGCCTGGGTACACAGAGCAGCAGCAGCAGCAGCAGCAGCAGCAGCAGCAGTCTTTTGGCTGGTGTGTTGCATTTATTTCCTACTGGTTTACAGTAAAGTCACAGATACAAAATCATTAAAAGAAAGTGAAAAACAGAAAAAGGGTGGAAGTAGAGTTGGGGGTTGGGGAAAATAGTAGGTGTTTACATCAGAAAACCTAGGCTGAGGGAAACTCCTGCAAATCAACATGAAACTGAACTCTAAGGTTCTGGAAACCAAGGCAACAAGGAAAAAATGAAGAGTTACATGGCTTTTGTTGCCAGACTGAAGGGAGATCCTTGAGAGTGATAAGAGCCCTGGCTGCACAAGCTTTCAGCTGCTGTTTGTTTGCCTTAAGGGGCTGACCAGTAACTTTATATTAAGGATCTACTGGATTTCTAATTATAGCATTTTGCTTTGGTGAGTCTACTGGTTTTTTTGTCTTTTGTTTTTTACTCCTCGACCCCTAGTATTTCATAGCTTTTCTATGTCATTTGAAATTGTATTTCAGTGTGCCAGCCAGTTGGGTGACAATAGTTATTGAATTTAGCACCTGGTGTGTACAGGATACAGGTGGAGGTTGGCATAGAAAGGCTTATGGAAGACAAGATTCTTGCCTCTAAAGATGCTTATAAACCAACTGAAGGAGATAGCATACCCTCATGAAGGACTCAAACAAACTTTTTTCTTTTTTAAGTTTGTAGCAGAGGACAGTTGATTAGGGTGGAAAGTAACAGCTCTCAAAATGAGAGGGGGTCCCAACTGGGTTGCCCGACTCAAACAATTTTTAAAAGAAATATGCCAAAAATAAAAAATTAATATTGGGTGATTCCAAAGTATCCAGGGACCATTGAACTGGCAGGGGTCTGTCATAGCAGACTTTCTCCAGGAGGTGGGTTTTGATACTGGATTTAAAATCAGAGTCTTGGATGTGCAGGTCGGGAGGGTGTTCCGGAGCTAGTCATGAAAGCCAAAATGAGTAAATCGAGGAGAGAAGGGAAAAGGTAGTCAAGAAGATGTTGAGGCTGATACCAAGGAACAAAGAAAACAAAGGCAGCTCTGGCTGTGCTCCACGGGGACTCCATCAGGAAGAGGATGACTGGAGGCGTGCCTCATTTTATGCAACAGACACGTATTTTGTTTCTTTGAAAAATATCAAACAATGGTCAAAAGTTACTTAACATCTACTGTGCATCAGGCATTGAGCTCCAATGTTCGTATTTACTCTGTAAAGCAAGCATTATTTCTATTTTGCATGCAAAGCAACAGGCTCAACAGGGTGGAACCCCGAATGTCAGTCAGTCGGTGGGTCTGACCACGAAGCCAAAGCTCTTGGGTGCCACACACACTATTGTAAGTTGACTATTTAAGATACACCCTAGGTGATTATTATTTGAATAAGTCCTATAATCATTTCCTTTGTGAGGTACATATCTATATACATTCTTTCGAGGGGTCTGAGGTAGAAGGTAAAAATGGTCTTGACGATGTGCATCATGGTCGTTTATCTCATTAGATATACATTTTATATCATTAGATATACGTCGCTTTGTCCCATTTGACACCAGATAATGATACCAGAAATAGCCTTAATATGATTTTTAGGTTCCTCTGTCCATTCAGCGGATCTACTCGCAAAGCAAGGTCGTGGCCAAACCCATCTATCGGGGGAGATACCTGAAGTTTCCCAGACGGTCCAGGCTGGGAAAAACCGGGAAAAGTATAAGTTGCCACACTAAAACAAGGGCTGTTGAAGTACTAAACAGGGGGCTGTCTGAGCGAGACGAGGACAGGTTCCTCGAGTGAGACTTGGGTGGAGCGCAAGAACCACCGCCGCGAAGCAGGGCCCATCCGGAAGTCGGGAGCCCCGCCCCCCGGGTGTGGCGGAAGCACCCGCGACGCGCCGGCGTGCGTATGCGCGCGCGGCCGCGGCGGCTCCGCCCCCACCGCCGCCGCCGCCGCTGCCGTCCGTCCCGGCTCGGTTACCGCGGCTCTGCGCCCCTCCTTCCTGTGGCGCTCGAGGGACCATGGCCGATCCTCGCGTGAGGCAGATCAAGATCAAAACCGGCGTGGTGAAGCGGTAAGGAGCCGCGAGCGGCGCAGCCGCCAGCGCCTCCTCTCCCTCGCCTCCTGGCGGCCCGCGCGGCCGGGCGGAGTGCAGGCCCGAGGCGGGCTCCGGGCTCCAGGCCTCCCCTGGGGCTCCGCGGCCGGCGGCACCCGGGCGGGGACGGAGCGGGCGCGCGCGTTTCCGATCCTTCGGGCCGGCACCTGCCCCTCCCCCCCGCCTCTTTCTCTAAACCCCCACCGCGGGGCGGCGAGTGTCTGCGGCCGTCTGGGAGCTGGAGGGGCGGCGGCCGCGGTCGCGAGGCTGGGCCGGGCTCTGGTCGGACCGTCTGGGTGCGCGTGCCGCGGGCGGCGGCGAGGCGGACTCAGCCCATTACCTGCCCTCAGGCGCATCCGCAAGCCCGTGTTGAAGTTTCGGAGGGGACGCCGAGAGCCCGGCCCTCCACCAGAAGGAGACCCAGTGGGCGCTCCGTGATCTAACACGGGACTCTCGGGCTTTCCGAGCCGGGGCGTGAACTCGCAGCACACTCAGCACACTTCTGTGGGTGACCCGTCCCCGGTCCGCTTTCCCGGAGCTCGCCCCGGGGCGGGGGGGATGCTGTTAACTAAATAACTGTCGAGGGTAGACCAGCTCTGTCATCTCTCCTTCTAATTCCTGGTTGTGCCCAGACGCCTCAGTGCTTATTAGAACTTGACTGTGTAGACCCAAGAAGCTCAGATTTGGATGAGGTGTCCCAGGAGTCAAGATCCACAGGCTGATAAAGAAGCGCAGGTGATCCTGTAGAAATCGCTGATCCTAAGCCAGCTGGCTTCTTTCTCTTTGCCCACGTTTTCTTTTTTTTTTTTTTTGTCCCTTTTAAAAATATTTCCATCAAGGATCCATCCGCCCAGTGGCGCGGTGGTTAAGCGCGGGCTTGGGAAGCCAGCGGCCCCGGTTCGGGTCCCCCATAGGAGGGCCAGGGACGCTGCCCTCAAAAAAAAATAAAAAAATAAAAATATTTCCGTCAGAGGAAGGACCCGGCAAAGGGGAGAATACATTCATTTTTGAAGATCTTTCCTCCGAGGCTTAGCATAGCATTGCGCCATACTTTCCTAGAAACTTGATTATGAAGGTGGTAAGGCAATAATAGTATGAGTGGTAGTTAAAAATGCACAGCCTTTTCCGAAGTGAGACGGCTTCGGCTGAAATCTCGATTCTGCCGTTTATTATGTGTTGTTGACTATATTACTTGGCACCGTGCCTCAGTTTTCTCATTTGTTAAATGGAATAAGTGCCCGCTTCATCAAGTTGTTGCCAGAAAGGCCTGCTAGAATGCGGCAAATAGCCAGTGGCTATAAATGTTTAATAATATTGTTCGCATTCCCGTTTTACAGATGAGAAACTGAGGTTTCATGAAGTAGAAACACTAAACTTGTCTAGGGTCAGTATACTAGTTAATGGCAGAGCAAGGGAAGAACCAGGGGGTCTGATCTACAACTTTTTGTTTCAAGAACAATGCTTTAAAAAAGGGTATTTTTAAAAATGTGTGCGAATAGGGGAATTGAGATATTTCATTGAAAATGTAAATAATCTGCACTATCACTCACTCAAGAGTTTTGTTGTTCACCTTTGCTAGACATACTTTGGCTATGTCATTTTAGTAACTATTTGGCAGAAGTACCCAGGGTATAATGGAGAGTGGTTTAGACTGGAAGTCATCATATAACTTCTAATGGTAGTTTCACATTAACTACATGGCCTTGTTGTATCTCATGCTAATGATCTATACTAGTTTATGAGATTACTCAGTTCAAGTAATATGCTTACAATACATGTTCTAGAGAAAACAAACTCATTTAGATAATAAGCTAAGTTTTTAAGCTTTCAAAAATTCCCAAGTACGTCGGGAAACTGCTTGGAAATAAAGTTTTATTTTCAGCCTATTTCAATAATAGGGCATATCAAAGTTTAATTTTGATTCTTCATGCTTCAGTAAATTGATTATTTTTGCGAAACCTTAATTTCTATCTCATTGCTTATAAATTAATGGAAATGTCTGCTGTACATTTTTTTTTTCATGGCTTTTCTGTTGACATTTTGGTATAAAGCTTTCCCATAAGTGCTATGATTTAAAAAAAAAATAAAAACCTAAAATTTCTATTTTAGTTGTTTTTACTCATATTTTGCCTTGGTAGATAATCATTTAATTTGTAAACATTGTTCCCTACTCTCTCCTCTGTTATTTTTCTCATGAAATTTATTTTACTATGACTCTTTCCATCTTCTGCCTTAGTATTCAATTTTTAAAATTCTACATTTTATCTCAGTGAAGAAAAAAAATGGATGAAGCAAAAAGGGCAACATATTAATGATTGCTGGGGCTGAATGATCATGTGTCTTCATTATATTCTTATGTTTAAAATTTTTCATGTAAAAAGATTTTTAAAGGTATTCATTTTTCTCCTCTCTCCAAATTTAAGACTTCTTGATAGTTTCATGATTCAGACATGTTCTTGATTTTGAGAACAGGATTCTGTTCATTGGTTTCTTAAAGCAATGGCCTAAAATCTAATTTCTGTTCTCAGCACCATTTTTCTAGTCAGATGTTCATTTCCCATAGCCTCATTTCTCTTCAGATGTCACATTTTTATTTGGAAGAAGAGATTTAAAGTCATCTTTCATGCCCCCAATTCCTTCAGTTTTCTCTCCAGCACTAAGGGGCCACTAGAAATGTATTCTAGGTAATAGTCCTAGATGAACGCTTTGGGTAGACTATACTGAGGGACAGTGCATTCTTAGAGTTTAGTGCCTAATCAAATCTGCTAGAATAGCAAGGTGATCCAAAAGTTCCGTATAGTGGGTTTTAGGAAGAAATCTGGACAAGCAGGTGGAATGTTACAGGAGTATGGGAACAAGCAATAAATAGATGGTGGTATTTGGCATCAGGGAGCTCAAACAGTAAGTGTAAAATGGGTATTTCAGCATGTTTGCAAAACGGTGGAGACAGGCTAGTGGATGCCAACTGTATTAGAAAGGAAAGTAGAAGCAAGTTTCAAAGGCATTATTTGAGGCCTTAGGAAAATAGGGAGGAGCCTCACAGTGCCCTTGTATTAGAGAAACGTTGTTACAGTGAATGGCAACCAAGGCCAAGTATCTGATTTCTGGAAATGGATTTTAAGAGAGAGATTAGACCCCCTAGGAGCAAGGAAAGAGTCCAGTTACTGGGAATGGCTTACAAGGTGAGAGTTGACAGCAATGAGACTGACTTGGTCCTGAGCCTCTGATTCCTAGGGCTTCTTAAATACCCCCTTCCCAGAAACAGGATTGTTTTTCCAGAACTAATTCTGGCTGTGAAACTAGAGATATGTATGCACTAGGAGCTCGATGAGTAATTATACTAAGTTTTTCAGCAGCTGCCTTTGTTTACATGTGACTCACTGTTAGTGGGTATTAATTGGTAGGTATGAATCTGGCAGGCTCTTTTTAAAGATTTGGATCCATGCTCCAGAAAGATTGCTGGACCTACTGACAATATTCATTACTGGGTCACAGCTAATCTGGCAACCATAGCAAGAAGTTACTTGCTATGTATTATAGCAAGAAGTTACTTGCTATGTAACCAAATATTACTTCAGTTTTCTCCAGTGCAGAACTATAAAATTATCCCCTGCACCCCACTTTCACCCCCCCCCCTTAAGTCTACATGGCATCAGTTGCCATTGTTTACCTGGGACTGAAAGATTTCCCAGGATGTGAACCTTTCAGGGCTGAAACTGGGAAAGCCCCAGGCAAACCAGGATGATTAGTATTCATATCTCTTCTGTAGCTAGGAGACTGTTTGATGATAGTGTGAATTGAATGTTGTACCTTACTTAAATTAAAACTTAAATGCATCCTGTAAATACAAGTTCATGCTAGAGGAGCTTTTGTGATTTATAAAATAATTTTCACTAAAGTAGATGAAAACATAGGTTTGATGTTTTAAATGTTGGTATGGTATTTCAGCTAAATGACACATCCACAATAAGTTTCCAAATAGGATTTGTGTTTGTAAGTTTTTTTGTATTTACTAGAGTTATGGTAAATTCAAGAAATTCTTCTGTAAGAACAAGATGTTTTCATCCATTTAACATAACTTTAAAGGCAACTTATTTTCAGTAAAGCCTGTTGAACTTGCCCACTGATGAGTGAATTAATTGATTAAAAATACTTCCTTAAATATATCTTTTTTAACCATTTTTAGATTGGTAATGGCTTAAAATCCAGTGTGAACAAAGAATGTTAGGGCATTGGAAATAGCACTGACATTGGCCCATAGTTGTCCTCTGATTAAATGAAAGTGACACCAGTAGATTAGAATGAGACTAGGACAATTCACACTGCAATTGTGTTAGTTTAACTTTAACAATCTTTTAACACTCTTGTTTAAATGTAGCTGACATACCATAATTACAAATCTACAAGCCTTGATTATAGAATTTTACATCATGAATCTGTGGGGAAATTGTATTGATTTTTTTTTTTTTTTAATAAAGCAAGCACCTTTCCCAAACTGTGGCATCTTCCCGTTTGTTTATATCTATACCTCTGGCATACAGTTCTATATCACACACACACACACACACACACACACACACACGTTCAGTGGGCATAAAAACAACATCCTTAAGGTAAGTAAAATCTCCATGTTATTCATTTAAAATATATATTTATGTGTAATATATATATGCCATACTGACTGACATAAAAGTGAAAAATAAGAATGACACATATACTTACGTAGGCAGAGATAGTTTTCCTGCTTTAGCTTTAGCTGTTTATACACTTCTCATATTTAAAGTAATGATGAATAGAAGTATGCTGGACAATATCTGGGAGAGGTTAAGTTAAGTACAGAGCCCTGTAAATTATTCCTGTAACTTTAGTAACTATCTTTTCTCCTCCAACATCATACCTGTTGATTTGGCTTAAAGCCAAAATGGCCAACTTTTTACCTTAAGATTTAGCCAACTCCTTTTGGAATTTCTGTAATGTATTCACTTCTGCAGAGTGATAGTCAAAAGCAGTATCAAAATGGATTACAGGTGGTCAGCTCTTCACCACCTTCTGCCAACTACTTGGCAAGCGGTGACTCTTAGGAGCTATACAGCTAGCAACCAAATGTCTCTTCTAGCGGAGAAGGGAGAAAGTTAAAGCCACTCATGACCATGATTTTCCCAATGGAAACTATATTATTTTGAAAATTGATGGGGGCTTTTGATAGGGGAATCAACCATGGTTCAAGAGTTGGAACTTTTAGTCCTGTCTTCTGACTTCCAGGGCTGGCAAAGAGGATAGAGGTTGTATCAGTCACTTACGGGCAATGATTTAATCAGTCCTGCTATGTAATGAAGCTACCGTAAAAATTCAAAACCACAGGATTCAGAGAGCTTCCAGGTTGGTGTACCAGAAGGCATTCGTGTGTCATTGTGCCAGACCTTGCCCTATAAATCTCATTTGGCTGTTCGTTTATATCCTTTAATAGCCTTTGTAACAAACCAGTAATCTAGTGAGTACATTAGTTTACTGAGTTCTGTGAGCAGCTCTAACAAATATATTGAACCAAAGGAGGGAGTCCTTGGAGCACCCTGATTTATAGACAGTTGGTCTGAAACACAGGTAACAACTTGGGCTTTCCGTTGGCAACCTAAGTAGAAACAGTCTTATGTGACAGCCCTTAACCTGTGGAACCTGACACTGTCTCCATGTAGATGGTGTTAGAATTAAGTTGAATTGTAGGACGCCCAGCTTGTGTCAGAGAATTGCTCAGTGTGGGGGAAAAAAACCCACACATCAGAATTTGTGTCAGAATCAGAATTGTAGGCCTTCAGTAATTTTTAAGAGTGTAAAGGTGGTGTGGGATAAAAGAGTTTGAGAAGCACTGCACTAGAACAATAATTCTCAATTTTTTTTATGTCAACCAGAGTACCTTTCAATAAAATGTTTACCCAGGCTCTACCCATTAAGATTCTAATTCTATTAAGTGTAGGGCAGGATCCAAGAATTGGTATGTGTTACAAACCTTTGTGTAATTCCTTTGTATATGTTGCTCTAACCACACTTTGAGAAGCATTGTACTACAACTCTGTGAGCTTTTGGATGTGCAAGACTGTTGTTTGTACCTTTAGCATACTGTCTAGTATACAGTAGGTGCTCAACAATGTTGAATGACTGGATGGGCGTTGAGGGTAGAGTTGAGATCCAGGTGACGACAAGCAAGATGTTTTCTTATTTGGAATGGAGAATGTAAATTGGGATGACTAGCAATGACTTGGGTTACATGAAAAATAAAAAGACAGGTTTTAATTGTTTTAAGCTAATTCTAACAAGATAAAAGAAGTCACTCTGATACCTTATTTATGTTATTGGTGAATGAAATATTTTATATAGCTGAGACCCCGTATAGGTGCCAAGGTATTTTTATGGAAAAATTTCCCCAAATATGTACTTGTTTATCGGATTACATCGAATTTATCCAAAATTAGTTTTTCTCCATAACTGTGATGACTATTGCTACAGATTTTTAAATTGTTGAACATAGAGTTAAAAATAAAGATGAAAGATTTAAGATGTGCAATGAGGAATTGATCCAAATTGTTGCCTCAACAATATTTTCTTTCTTTCAATCTTAGTTGTACAGAATTGAATTAATCCTTGATTTATGCCACATACTCATTATTGGTTCATGCACGGCCCTTTTTTATTTGTTGTATGCCTGTATTTATTTACTTTTAAATAATAAACTAACTTAACACAAAAACTAAAATTGTGATAATAGCATATCTAATTTTGTGCTTCTCTCACCACTTGAGTTAACTATTTGTAATCTATGTTTATTACTACCTTTTTTTATTTTCTATAATTTTATCATTTGTATAAAATTAAGTATATTATTTTGTTATTTTTTTGATTTGTACCAAGGATATGTTCTGAAACTTACTTTTTCACTCAGTGTTTCGTTGGTAAAATTCATATTTTTAAATTTATAGTCACACATTTGTTTTGACTTTTGTGTAATATTCCATTGTGTGATAATACAACAATTTATGCACTTTTCTGTTGATGGGCATTTGGATTGTTCCACTTACTATTTCTATGTACATTCTTGTTCATGTTTGGGAATGACGTATGAGAGTTTTCTTGGGTATTTATCTCAGAATGGAATTTTGGAGTCATACGGTATGTGAATGTTTACTTTTATAAGAATGCCAAATTGTTTTGCAAACGCATTGTACCATTCCCCATAGATAAAGAGAGGAGCCCCACAAAAACATACTTAATCACCTCCTTCCTCCTTGTGTAGAATATTGTATATGCCTCAGGCAACCCAGGGTTTTTACCTGGTGAGGTGGGAGAGCAGGTCCTTTGGGAAGGGCCTATCCATTTCCAGGCCTGTATATTTGGTGTAGGATACTTAGCGGGGTGAGGGGAGGCCTACAGATAGAGGTCTGGATAGTGGGTCCTGGGAACCCTCTTGGTATTGGGTAGTTCAGGAGCTGGAGCCAAAGGGGCCAAGAATATTACTTTTTAATGATTCTTTCCCATGTTTTTATGTCAATTTTATTCCAGTTTTATTGAGAAAGAATTGACATATAACATTGTATTAGTTCAAGGTGTACAACAAAATGATTTGATATATTTATATATTGTAAGATGATTACCACAAAAAGTTTAGTTGACATCAGTCATTTCAAATAGTTAAGGGCCGGCCGAGTGGCGCGGTGGTTAAGCGCTGGCTTGGGAAGCCAGCGACCCCAGTTCGGTCCCACATATGAGGGCCAGTGACACTGCTCTCAAAAACAAAACAAAACAAAAACAAATAGTTAAAAATATTTTTTCTTTTTAACAAATATTTTTTTCCATTTATAGTTGGTATTCAGTATTATTTTATATTAATTTCAGGTGTACAGCATAGTGGTTAGATATTTATATAATTTATGCCATGATCTCCACCAATTAGTCTAGTACACTCCTGGCACTATATATAGTTGTTGCAGCATTATTGACTATATTCTCTATGCTGTACTTTACATCCTTGTAACTGTTTTGTAACCACCAATATGTGTTTCTTAATCTCTTTACCTTTTTCACCTAGTTCCCCAACCCCCCTCAGCCAACCATCAGTTTGTTCTTTGTATCTATGACTTTGTTTTGTTTGTTCGTGTATTTTGTTGTTTAGATTCCACATATAAGTGAGATCCTATGGTATTTGCCTTTCTTAGTCTGACTTATTTCACTTAGCATAATGCCCACTAGGTCCATCCATGTTGTTGCATAAATATTTTTTTCTTATGATGAAAACTTTTAAGGTTTACTCTCTTAACTTTCAAATATACAATACAGTATTGTTAATTATAGTCATCAGGCTGTACATTACATCCCTGAACTTATTTATAACTGGAAGTATAAACTTGTAACCTTTTTTACCATTTGACCACCTTCACCCAATTCCCTCACCTCTTCCCCCACCCCATCTGCTGCCTCTGGCAGCCACCAACCTGTTCTCTGTTTCTGTGAGTTTGGTTATTTTAGATTCCACATATAAGTGAGATCATACAGTATTTCCCTTTGTCTGACTTATTTCTTTTAGCTCAATACCCTCAAGATCCATCCTTGTTATTGCAGATGGCAGGACTTCCTTCTTTTTTATGGCTGAATATTATTCATCTGTTAATGGACACTTAGGTTGTTTCCATGTCTTGGTTATTGTAAGTAATGCTGCGGTGAACATGGGAGGACAGATGTCTTTTTAAGATAGTGATTTGTGTTAATTCTTATATATGATACCGTACGTTCTTTAGTTTGGTACATCATTTCTAGAGAAAGATTTTAATTAATTGTTGATGTTTAATTTTTAACCCAGTATTGTATGTTTTTGTAATTGTCACTGACAGGTTTAAAAATCGAGCAGGCATACATACTCTCAATCTTCTCCACCTATCACCCTAACCAAGAGGCAGGTGTTTATTTAGATTTATTTATATCTTTTTAAATATATATCCTAGTGGATTTAGAAAATGCATAAGTCTCAAACTAGATTTTTAAATTTCCTATATGTTACTATTTTAAAATAGCTACAGTAGCATTTCTAGTATGAGATTAAATAGAAGTAGTTTCAGGAGCCAACTTTTGTTTGTAAAAAGAATAATCCTAATGATTTTCTGTCTTTTAAGTAGGCAGTATTATACATTATATTTTGTGTTGACTCCGGATCTTTATTGCAAATATCTTGTAGTAAACACTGGCTGTCTCCTCACTATGTATTTTTTCTTATCTTGATATCTACCTGTATTTTCATTCCAGTATCAACTGTCTTTCCCCACGTAGACACAGCCCACAGTTCTTTTTTCTTTAAGATTTTTATTAAAATATAGTTGACATACAATATTATGTCAGTTTCAGGTATATATCGTAGTTATTCAACATTTACATACCTAAAGGAGAGATCACCATCTGATCACCATACAATGTTATCATAATATTATTGATTATATTCCTTATGCTGTACATCTCCATGACTTATATGTTTTATACATGGAAATTTGAACCTCTTATTTCCCTTCACCTTCCCCCTTTTTTAAATTTTTCAGTTACAATTGACATTCAATATTATTTTATGTTAATTTCAGGTGTACAGCATAGTGGTTAGACATATATATATGAAATTTGAGAAGTGATTCTCAGACCAGTCTAGTACCCACCTGGCACTGTGCACGGTTATTACCATATTATTAATTATCTTCCCTATGCTTTATATCTCCATGACTATTTTGTAACTGCCAATATATACTTTTTAATCCCTCTACCCTTTTCACTCTGCCTCCCAACCCCCTTCCTATCTATCACCCCGATAAATCTAGTACCCATCTGACACCATACATAGTTATTATATTATTGACTATATTCCTTATCCTGTACCCTACATCCCTGTGACTGCTTTGTAACAACCAATATGTACTTTTTAACCCCTCCCTTTTTCCACCAACCTCCAACCCCCTTCTCATCTAGCACCCATCACAATGTTCTCTGTACTTGAGTTTGTTTCTGTTTTATTGTTTATTTTGTTCTTTAGATACCACATATAAGTGAAATCACATTGCATCCGTCTTTCTCTGTCTGACATACTCCACTCAGCCATACTCCACTCAACACAGTACCCTCCAGGCCCATCCATGCCCCTACAGATGGCCCCCTTCCATGGCCAAGCAATATTCCATTGTATATATGTACCACCTGCTCTTTACCCATTCATCCATCAACAGACACCCAGGCTGCCTCCATATCTTGGCCATTGTAAATAATGCTGCAATGAACATAAGGATGCACATATCCCCTCGAAGTAGCATTTTTGGGTTTCTTCAGATAAATACCCAGAAGTGGGATTATTGGGTCATTCTTTGTCTCTTGTTATAGCCTTTGTTTTCAGGTCTATTTTGTCTAGTATAAATATTGCTACCCCAGCTATTTGTTTGTTTCCATTTTTATGAAATACGTTTTCCCCACACCTTTACTTTGAGTCTGTGTGTGTCTTTCGATTTGAAGTGAATATCTTTTAGGAGCATATGTAAGGATCTTGTTTTCTTATCCATTCAGTCACCCTGTCTTTTGATTGGAGCATTTAATCCATTTACATTGAAAGTAATTGTTGATAACATTTATTGCCATTTCTCCTTTGTCTTAAAAAAAGCCCCCCTAAGATTCTTTGTCATGCTCGTTTGGTGGTGATGAACTCCTTTAGCTTTTTCTTGTCTGGGAAACTGTCTTTGGATTCTAAATGATCGCTTTGCTGGGTCCAGTAATCTTGGTTGTAGGTCCTTGCTTTACATCACTTGGAATATTTCGTGCCAGTCCCTTCTGGCCTGCAAAGTTTCTGTTGAGAAATCAGTTGACAGCCTTATCGGAGTTCCTTGTAGGTAACTAACTGCTTTTCTCTTGCTGCTTTTAAGATTCTTTGTCTTTAACTGTTGGTTTTTTTATTATTACGTGTCTTAGTGTGGGTTTCTTTGGATTCATCTTGTTTGGGACTCTGCTTTCTGAGCTTGGCTTGTGTATTTGTTTTCTTTGCCAGGTTACAGAAGTTTTCTGTCATTATTTCTTTAAATAGGTTTTCAATTCCCTGCTCTCTCTTCTCTTTCTGGTACCCCTATAATGCAAATGATGGTACAGTTGATGTTGTCTCAGAGGCCCTTAAACTATCCTCATTTTGGGGGGGAATTCTTTTTCATTTTGCTGTTCTGTTTGGGTCTTTTCTGCTACTTTATCTTCTAAATCGCTGCTTCGATCCTCTGCTTCGTCTAATCTGTTGATTCCCTCTAATGTATTCTTCATTTCAGTTATTATAGTCTTTATTTCTGACTGGTTCTTTTTTATGTTTTCTATCTCCATGTTTATGTTTCCTATCTCTTTGTTGAAGTTCTCCCAGGATCATTGAGCATGCTTATAACCAATGTTTTGAACTCTGAGTATGACAGATTGCTTGTCTCCGTTTTGTTTAGTTCTTTTGCTGGAACTTTGTTCTGTTCTTTTATTTGGGACATGTTTCTTTGTCTCACCATTTTGGCTGTCTCTCTGTGTTTGTTTCTATGTATTCAGTAGGGCTGCTGTCTCTGGTCTTAGTAAAGTAGCCTTATGTAGTAGGTGTTTTGTGGGGTCCAGTGGCGCAGTCTCCCTGGTCACCAGAGCCGGGTGCTCTAGGTGTGTCCCTTGTGTGGGTTGTGTGTGCCCTCTTTGTAGTTGGGCCTGGGTTCCTGTTTAAGCATCAGTGGGAGGGATTGGTCCTTGGGCTGATTGGTTGTGAGGACTGGTTGTGACTATAGTGGAGAAGCTGTTGCACAGGAGCTGATTCTACAGAGTAGGATTCACTTTTTCAGGGCTCTCGTGTCTGCCCAGTCTGCCCTTTGGGTGTATTGTCCTTGGAGGTCACCAGGTGATGCTCCAGCTCATTCTGAAGCTGGACACCAGGTGTGCCAGCCCCAGAGTCTCTTGAGAGGGGTCTGGCTGCAGGCCAAGTTAAGCCACTTCCTGTGTCCTAACCAGGGCCACCTGATATGAGCTACAAAGCAATCCGCAGATGGCCGCCTCCAACTCTGGGCTTGGAGGTGCTTCAAGAGGCCAAGCTGCTAACCAAGGCTGGCAGTTGCTAGTGCTGGGCTTGGGACTGTGCTGCCAGAGGTATGGGATATGCCAAAGCCAGATGCTGCTTGTTTGAGTTTTGTGAACTTTTGAGAGATTTTAGGAAAGTCTGCAGCATGAGCCAAGACAGGCCATTTGTATGGAAAAGCCACTGGAAGCAGCTTGGCTGGAGGAGGGGATGAGTGTCAAAAGTTGGTTGGGGGTGGGGGGGGTCTAAGGGAATCACCAGGGTGGGTTGAGTGAATGGTGTTAACCAGTTTGATGGAGACTCAGATATTGCAGGTGCTTGCATCTACACCCTGGAAGTGGGGAGGGCTCAACAAAGAAACAATGGCTTCCGCCAGCACTTCTGTCCCAGAGAAAGCTGCCCCTCCAGTCCTCGCCTTGAAGGCAGATAACTCAGTTCCTCCCCATATGTCCTTGGTGCCTTTCAAGCTGCTGCCTCAGGGCTGAAGCTTAGAGTGTGTAAGTCCATGCATGGACCCTTTAAGAGGAACTCCTGGGACTGCAGCCACCTTCATCTCACTCAGCCACAATCTCCACTAGTTTTCACAGCCAGAAGTTGTGGGGACTTCTTATCCCGGCACTGGAATCCTGGGCTGGGGATCCCTTGTTCCTCGGGGAGTGGAGGGTGGACCTCCACGACAGATATTTTTCCTATTTTTTAATGGTCACACTTGGATGTGGCACCATCCCATTCCATATCTCCACCCCCCTACCAGTCTCCAGGTGGCTTCTTCTGTATATCCTTATTTGTAGGGCTTTGGTTCAGCTAGACTTCAGGTGATTTTCAGTGATTGTTCTGTAGTTTAGTTGTAATTTTGATGAGGTTGTGAGAGGAATTAAGCACAGTGTTTACCTACTCTGCCATCTTGCCTGAGGCAAAAATACCCACAGTTCTTTGAGGGGAACTGTTTTACCTCTAGCTTTAGGAGTGTGCTTCTGAGTGATTTATTTTATTTTTATTTTTTTATTTTTTTAAAGATTTTATTGGACAATTGGGGGAGGGGAACCATGTTGGGGAATTGGGGAAGGGAACCAGCCAAGTTGTTCTTCAGTCTTCATTATGGAGGGCGCCAGTCACCATCTGGCTTCCCGTTGGCAGCTCTTGGCCTCTAATCTCAAGGTGCCGAGTTCAGTCTTAGTTGCGGGTGGGCATAGCCCACCCACCATTTAACAAGCAATCTTGTTGTTACACCAGCTGAGCTATCCTGCCACCTGTTGGCAGCTCAGCGACAGCTCAGCTCAGACACAGTGTTATTGGCCCATGTGGGAATCGAACCGGCGGCCCTGTTGCTCAGAGCTCGCACTCTTAAGCCAACTCTTACCCAACTGAGCCACTGGACCAGCCCAGCCTCTGAGTGATTTCAACCAAACAGATTTCATTCCTGGTTACAGAACTTGATTCTGGGTGGGCATGAGATTTAGGCTTATCTAAACAAAGTGCATTTCAGAACTCTTGCTTAGATTCTGGGACAGGGTGCTTTCTTCCATGTAACTCTGGCTGGCAGCTGTGGGGAATATGACCTTGGGATGAAGCTTGTGTTATAGATGGCGGATTGTTGAGACGAAGGAAATTTCTTGATTATTTTATTGACCTGGATCAAACAACCTTGAAGCAGATCCTCTCTTGGATTTTAGTTACACGAGCCAAAATATCCCTGTAGTGTTTAAATCCCTTGAATTGAAATCATGTTACTTGCAATAGAGTACTAATTGATATCATTACTCTAATCCCTAATTTATGTATATCTATGTATAATGTAGGGAGTGATGGCCTTTACTGAACTGGCTAGACAATTCCTTCCCTCTTTTTTTTTTTTTTTTTTTTGTAAATTTTGCTTTTACTTTAGGCTCAACTTTGGCCCCTCTGTTTCCCTTCATTTCAATGTCCTGTTAAGGTCTGATGGTCTGTCAGAAGTAGAGAAGAATGCTGTCTTCCTTTAACCCTTCCCCTCACTTCTCTTTTTATTCAGCTCAGTGCTGCTCTTTAATTAGGGGGGATGGGAGAGAGGAGGACAGGACAGACAAACCTGTCTTGCCTTGAAATCCCAACTCTGTGTCCTCACATACTGTCCTTGCTTCGGTTCCAGTCCCTCATCCTACTTCCTAGAAGGTAGAAGAGTCATCACTTCTGTGACATTGTTGGCATCCAAATTAGAATTCTGATTTTTTTTCTTTATTAGAAACATAATTATTCATTGTATACATAGTATTCTGAGGAAAGTGTTTTATGCATGTTGAAATATTTAAATGGGGTTAAATAAGCTTTTGTGGGACAGCTTATGAAGCATAACACCAAGTATAGCATTTTTCCTGTGGAAAACATGCCTACTGAGATCTCTAAAAATCTGACTATAATAAACATCTTTGTAGTATAACTGAGTCTCTAATTGGAAAATGCATGAATTGTATTTGTGATTACTTGGTTTCATGTTTACTTTAAATTTTTTCTGTCTCTTGCTTTTATGTCATATTGTTGGCCATTAATGTGTCTCTTATGCTTCCTACTTCTAATAACTTCTGTTTAACACCTGTCACTGTTCTTTTTTCTACTGCTAATCTGTTTTAGGGGAACTCAGACTGCTTTCACTTATTTCTGGATAGTGATGTGGAAATTAAGATTGTCAGAAGTCTGCTCTCTGATTATTGATTTACTTGGACTAGTTTATCTCTCTAGTCACCATAATAACGTACATTAATCTCTAGTAGCGTATAAGCTCCATGAAGACAGGGACACATCCGCCAGAGGCCCGGCACAAAAAGGACTCCTGTAGAATGAATGAATTTATTCTCTGACATTTTCAATTCCTTGAGAACAGAACAGAAGCAGGGTCTTACTCTTCTTCCCTTTAATTATGTGTATATATGTATATATATTTTTAAATATTTTATTGGGGGAGGGAACAGCATTGGGGAACTGGGGAAGGGGAACAGACAACTTACAGTCCTTTTGTTCTTCAGTCTAGTTGTGGAGGACATTGCTTCACTGGCCCATGTTGGTATTGTCATTGTGCTCTTCCCGGGTGAGGCAGATCGGTCGCCAGCCTCTGGACGGCCACTCGCAGCGGCTCTTGGCAGCTCACACCGGCTGCCGGCCACTCACTGTAGCCTATGACAAGCCACTGCAACAGGGGCTGCAGCTATGCCATCCCGGGGATTCACAGCAGCCCAGCTCCAGATGGAGCTGTTGTTCACCATCTTAGCTATAGAGGGCAGTGTCACTGGCCCTCATATGTGGGATCCAAACCGGGGTCCTGATGCTCAGAGCTGGCATCCCAAGCCAATTCCTAACCAATATACCACTTGGCCGGCCCCCTTTAATGTATTTTAAAATACTTTAGAACAGTCTTTTGAACAATTTTCAGTATAGACATAGCAGAAAATTCCGAAGGTATATAGTGAAACATGAGTCTGCTGCCCCTATCTATGAGCCATCCAGTTTTCTCTCTTTGGAGCCAATCAACATCATTACTCGTGTGTGTGTGTGTGTGTGTATCCTTCTGAGATATTCTGTGCATGCATGCACAAGTATTTACATTTATGTCTTTAAAAACAAAAACAAATGATAATATACTCTCTAGACACTGTTTTACACTTTGCACTTTTTGCACTTACATATTAGAACATATAGAACATCCTCAGTTCTTTTTAATGGCTGCAAAGTATTCTTTTGTATGGACATAGCGCATTTTTTTTAACCAGTCTTTCAATGATGGACCTCAGTGTTTTTTCCAGTATTTTACTGTCTTGGAAAATACTGCAAAGAACTTTCTTATATGTAGGTAGTTTTACAAATGTGCAGGTACACCTGTAGAATAAATTCTTGCATCTGGAATTGCTGATTTAGGGGAGGATAAACCTTTTTTCTCTGCTATCCTAAAATACTCTGGCTGGGGCCCTGTAAATTAGACTGACAAGAGACAGATTAATAAGAGAAAACAAACAAGTTTAACATGCAAACACATGGGAATACTCAGTAGTGAGTAACTCAAAGGCATGGTTAGAACTTGGCCTTATGCAGCATCTTAACAAAAGAACAATAAATTTGTAGAGAAATGACAAGCCAAAGGGAAAGCACTTTGGGTTTCTGACATATTATGGGACGGTAAATATTTATGGAGGAACTAATGGAGGATAAGGGCTAATCAGTAAAGTTTGGTACATAGGTTCCTTTGGTGCCATCTCTGGGCTGCTAAGGGTCTAGAGTTGTCTCTGGTTATTAATTTCTGCCTTCTGGTAGAGAGGGGAAGGGAGACACGTTTACAAATTTATCTTCTGCTTTTAGGTAAATGGGGGAAAGCAGATAACTTCTTGTATCCGTTTTTTGTCAGTTGCTTTCAGCTCAAAATTATCCTTATGCCAAAGTGGCATATTTTGAGGTGGCATATTCTGCTCAGGTGGCATGTGTTTTAAATTTTGACAGATATTGGCAAGTTGCCCGCCAAAGAGCTTTATGTGTTTGTAATTCCACTGATGATTTTATACTGTAGTTTGTTAAAACACCTTTTTGGTCTGGAAAGAATTAAACTATAAGTGGAAATGTCCAAGTATGTTTAATTTTTTAAGGAAAGTACTTTTAACATTGTTGAAAGTGATAAGAACTGATGAGGCATACAGGTGTGCTAAACAGTTTAAGTTCATTTCACTTCTAAATATAGTCCTAAAAGGAGAAATTTTTTTTTCGTTTTGAAATACTGAATTATAGAGCTTACAAAGTACCCCCTAAAGATTCCCTCCCCGTCCCTCTCTCTTTTCCCTGTCCCCCCTCCGCCACTCCTAAAGCAGACAAGAGTGGTAGAGAATTTGCTCAGGATTACCCAGCCAATTACTGGTAGAGCTAGAATTGGGGAACTGTCTAAAATTACTACATTACAATATGTCATTTCACACGTGAATTCTTCAGAAAGATTTTTCTGTTCTAAGCTGTTATAATTTTTTTTTTGAGGTTCGATTTTATTCAAAGTTTGGTGTGTCGATCGATGTAAGGGATGTCCAAACCTATAGAGAAAGAATTTTATAAGAGTTTATTTTAGCCAAACTGACAACATGCTGGGAAGCAAGATCTCAAATGCTCTGGAGAATGACAATTTTGCAGTTTCTTTTATACATTTGGAATTAAGGAGGGAATGTAAGGAAGATTACATGAAAGTGGGTGAAAACAAGGTACAGGATAGCTAACAATATTATTTGCTCCCTTGAGAGTTGTTATGCCTCCGAGGGGCCTGAAAAAGAGGCATTTCAAAAGTGTGTTAGCCTAGATACACAAAAACAATGCACAGGGTTTGCTTAAGGTGAAGATAAACCTTTTACAGGCCTGAGGTGTGACTACCCACCATGACCTGCCCAGTTAGGAATTTATGATCCTATCACCCTCTGAGGGTGCTTTTGGTTAGATTTATTACAGAGCCCCTTTTTCGTCCACAAGTCCTTGAAACTAGATTTACTGAGCTTTGCCCATAAGTTATTTTTCAGTTTTATCGTTTGAATTTCAGTTTTTCAACAATCAGTTTGTGATATCTAAAGAATAACCATTGGTTATGCTAGAATTAAGTTTAATGAACTGTCCAGCTTTACTTTGTGAGTATTCGTTTTGTATTCAGCTCTGCATTAGTGATCTTACTTAGGAGAGTATGTGAATTGCTTTTGTTCCTCAAAAGATCTTGATTTCTGCCCCCTGGAGAAATTTTGAAAAGTACACACTTTCGTATTGTTGAAAATTATAAGATAAAAACAGACTGGGCATGTTAGATATGCTGAACAATTTACTTTTGAACAAAGTCCTAAAAGGTAAAAAAAAATTTTTAAATGCAAATCTAAAATTCAAAAATCTAAAGAAAATGTAAATCTAAACTTTGTTTCAAGCACTACTGCCAAATAATCTATCTGGGCAAATAGACTAAGAAACAGGAAAAACTTTAAAAGACCAATAGCACCTTGTGAGCACATTGCTAATAAGGACTAATAGGTACTTAAACTGATGAAAGTGATTCAGACAACAACATATTAACCCCCTGCTGTGCCCTGTTTTAAGCTGTTAATAGACATTAGTCTTTTAAAGAAAGACTAACACTTTTTTATTCCTTTTCTAAGCTTTTGATACATTAGTGAACTGTTAAAGCCACTTGATACATTTGATTCTTATAGCTCAGTGCATTTTCCAGATTACTTTTGAGAAGTGCTGTTTCTGAAAGTTCAGATTCATGTAGTCTTTAAGAGTTCTTAATGTAATAAGAAATAATTTTACATTAAATTTTGATTACTGTAAAATTTTTTTTGTAGAAGTTATATGGGAGGAATAAATGCTGATACATTTTTCACTGACAAAAGAGAATGTGAAAGTGATTGTTCTTAAGTTTGACTTTTTATTTCTTTTACATATTAAGACCAGAGTGATGAGATCTGACAATTAAGTTCACGAACTTGCCACCGTGCGCTTACATTAGCAGCACTTTACAAACAGCTCTGTAAGGTGTATCAAGGTCTCACAGCCGTGTTTGTGTCGACATACAGCGGTGTCTCGCTGAGTGGTGTTCATTATTGCTGTTGCGTGTTTTTGTGTGCTGTTGTGAGAATGTCTGAGCCTGAATAAGAGCAATGAACAAGCATTAAATTTCTTGTTAAACTTGGCAAGAGTGGAAGTGAAATCAGGGACTTGTTAGTCCAAGTTTATGGGGATAATGCCATGAAGAAAATGGCAGTGTACAAATGTTTTTCTGAGGAGAGAGAATATGTCACTGATGAAGAGAGGTCAGGGCGACCAGAACTGATGAGCAGAACTGACAAAAACATTGCAAAAATTCATCAAATTGTGCGTCCAACTCATCGAATCACTGTGAGAAGCATACAGACCAAGTAAACATCAACAGAGAAACAGGTAGGAAAATCTTAACTGAAAATCTTGGCATGAGAAAGGTGTGCACAAAAATGGTCCCAAAAGAGCTCACACGGCACTGTCTATGAGGGAATTTTTAGCCAGTAAGCAAATAACTATTGGAACATCCTCCCTACTCACCTGATCTAGCCCCCAGTGACTTATTTATTTACCCAAAGATAAAGGAAATATTGAAAGGAAGACATTTTGATGACATTCAGGACATAAAGGGTAATACAATGACAGCTCTGATGGCCATTCCAGAAAAAGATTCCAAAATTGCTTTGAAGGGTAGACTAGGCGCTGGCATCGGTGCATAGCTTCCCAAGGGGGGAGTACTTCAAAGGTGACCATAGTGATATTCAGCAATGAGGTATGTAGCACTTTTTCTGGGATGCATTCTCGAACTTAATTGTCAGACCTCGTATTTCAAAATTTTTCCACTAGTATGTCTATAAAATTCTAAGTATTATAAATAATTGGTTATTTTCCAGAAACAAGTCTACTTAAAGATTTGTCTTATAAATGTATGTATGTATGTACGTATGTATGTGTGTATGTATGTATGTGAAAGGAGGATTTTAACAGTGTAATTTCCTTTAAAATGTTGTAAGTAAACTTTAATGCTGACTTCCTACATGTTAGAATAATAAGTTAAATTTTTGTTTAGGTGCATTGCTTTTATAACACTTTTTTAGAGAACAGATTAGTAAATTGCTTTTGGATAATTGATGTTTCGTAGGAATTCCACATATAAAAACTAACAGATATTTGGCTTGTATTTTAAAACTATATTTTGAAGAAGATGACTGCATTATATAAGTAAATGTTGAAGAATATATTGACTGAAATAAATAATGTCCTGATTTACGTGGTTTGAAGAAATTAAGACTTTACAAAATATTGCAGGCTTTGATAATTCTTTGAAGTAAAAATATGAGCATAGTACAGAATTTGTGGTCCAGGTGGTACATTTTTAGTGACCACAGAAGTGAATGATACATATACAAAATAAATTTCTTTTTTTTTTTTTTTTTTTTTTTGAGGGCAGTGTCACTGGCCCTTATATGTGGGACCCGAACCGGGGCCACTGGCTTCCCAAGCCAGCGCTTAACCACCACGCCACTCTACCAGCCCTAAATTTCTATTATTTTTAATGCCTATTGAAAACCAAGGAAAAAAAACTGAAGCAAAATGTTTATGAGAGATTGCTTTATGCAGTTTGTGAATTTATTATTATGACTGCTCTGAAGAGTAGGGTTAGGCATAGGTGTTGAGTTTATTACTGAAGTTAGTAAGTAGTATTGGGGCATAGCATTTTGGCTAGGATTAATTTTTGGAATAAGATATATTGTTATACAAATGATTTCCCTTATCCTGAAATAGATACTTTGTATAAAGTTAAAATAAGGTAAATCTTTTTTTCCATGGTATTTTATTATCATATTCTCCAATTTAATGTCCCACTTGGCTGGAATTTTGTTTTCATAAATTAAAAACAGTCGAGACAGTGAAACAAATATTGAGTGGCAAGTTTGAGATGTTTCTAAAGGCTGAAATTCCCTGTTAGGAACCAAATGGACAAAAAACATTCACTCTTCCTATGCAGGCTTTACAACCATTGGAACAGAGGTGACTAGTAAATTTGAAGACATCAGCAACCAATTCTTTCCCCAGCAGCAGCAAACAGAAGCTTATCTTTTTTGCAGTTTTAAGTGGCTACCACAACCCTGGAAAATCCCTGTCTTTCTTCCCATGGGAAAAAATATTTTCCAATAAGAGTTTAAACAATGTTGGTGAGAGAAGATGTGAGATGATAACTGGTACCACCCTGTCAGCTACTGATACTCCTGCCAGTCTGGACTGGGATAAATTTTCCCAGGCCTGAGGGTTCCTTCATTGGATTTATTTCAACAGCTACTTACTGAACATTTACTACATGTAAAGCACTATACTAAATATTGACCATTGTTTACCAGAACTTTGTTTTTCTGTTTTTGCCAAAATCGACCTCTCACACCATCACCAAGTCTTAGTTGAAATAGTATTCATAAGTGCTTTGTAACATATAATGCCTGATGCATCTTAGCTTAATATTCCTTAATATGAGATGTTCAGGTTTATACTCATTGTGAAAATTCAGACTAGTGTTTTCCTTATTTGATAGCTAAAATTGTGAAATTAGTGATATTGTGTTACTACACTATACTATCACTGTAGTATAGATTAGTGATTAAGTGTTACTAATTACAAATATTACAGCATTGTTCTGAATTACAAGTAAATATTATACAGAGCATGACTTTGAAACCAATGAGTGATGAGAAAAATGCTGAAAAGGGAAAGACAGTCCTATATCACTTTTATAATTCAGTTGCTGAAATTTTCTCCTAAAATTTCTTACCATCCTCTGCCCTCACATTTAGCTTTCTTTTGCTTCTTTTGGCATCATAAAAGGCTTGGGAACAGCAGGGTTAGTTGATACTTTTTGAGCTTTTACTATGTGCCGTCCATTAGCTTAGCTTCATGTATGTGTGTCTCACTGTCACAGTTCTTCCGTGAAGTGGTTGCAGTGATCCCCATTTACCAGATCAAGCAATGAGTGTAAGTCTTTGCCCAAAGATAAACAGGTGAGCCGGGAGGAGAGGACCTGCTGAGTGACACCAGACACTGAAGTACATTTTTTTACTTTGACATATTTATAAAAGCAATGAGACTGACTGTGTGAGGTCATTGGATATAGAAAGACAAATAATACATTCTGTTTTCAAGGAGCTGCTGGTGTCAGAGAAAGACAAAAGTCACAGGATTACGGACAGAATGCTTTGTGAACCCAGACGAGGTTATGGAAACTACCTCAGGGCAGGGTTTTTCAACTTTGACACTTTTGACATTTTGGCTGGATAATTCTTTGTTGGGGACCCAGAAAGTGTCCTTTATATTGTAGGGTGTTTAGCAGCATTCCTGGCATCTACCCACTAGATACCAGTAGCAACCTCCCCCCCCCACACACACACACACACGACAACCAAAATTGTCACAGTGCTCCCTGGGCGGATAAAATCGCCCCTGTCGAGAACCACTGCTCTAGGTTTAAAGGCTTACCACAAGTGGGCTCTTTAGGCCAAGTAGAAGTCACATTCTAGATAAAACTGTATGTATGAAAGCATGGAGGACGTGACTCAGTATATTTATTACATGTGGGAGTCGATGTTTGTGGCGACTGGAGCATTTAGGGCATGTGGAGACCAAAGAGTTAGTACGAGAGAAGGTTGATAGAATATATAAAGTAGGACCCAGTTGTGTACGTCATACTAAGAAGTATAGATTTTTTTTTTCTATGGGTAGTAGAGAACCATCATAGTTTTTTAGGTGAATGGCAACCTGAGTAATCCGCACAGTGTTTACTTGCCTCTTTGCTTCTTTGTATCTTCCTGTAGAGTGTAAGTTCTTTGAAGGCGGAGACCATGTTACTCTTGTTCACCATTATAGCATTATACTTGACACAACCTTATGAAATGGGAAGGACAAAAATAGGGAATTTATAGACATGAAAACTTAGAAGAAGTTGTGGTGGCCATGAGACTGGAACTTGGAAGACCTCCCCACTCAGGGAGTATAAATAACCAAGAGACTGTGAAATCTGTTACTACATTTCCCCCAAGGCCTGGCTTCCCATGAGCTGCTGACAGCCAATGGTAGACCTGCCTTTTCCTGGGAGACCTAGGATCCCCCTAACAGCCGGCCTTTTGCTGAAGACTCCCCTGTAGCCTTGCCAAACCTTCCTAAAACTGCATGGTAGTCTAGGATGTTTTCTCCAGCCTCTCGTGACTCCTTCACTCAGGGTCTGACTTGAATCACTGATGATTCTCCCAGCCTTCTCCATCTACCTTCCTACTTTCTTTTTTTTTAGTAGCTGAGCCATCCTGCCTCCTGTTGGCAGCTCAGCCCAGACTGGGAATCAAACCTGCGACCCTGTTGCTCAGAGCTCACACTCTTGAGCTAGTTCTTAACCAGCTGAGCCACTCAGCCGGCCCTGTTTAATCCCATCTTAATGTTTGCTTCTCCAAGGACCTGACTGACCCAGAAATTAAGTGACTTTCAAAAGGGCACACAGTTATTAAGTGGCAAAATAGATAATGATGTGATAAAATGCTTTAATCCTATACTTGATTATCAAATCTTTAAGAATCTCAGATAGTTATATTCCTGGGCCATAACTACCCACCATGGCCTGCCTAATTAGGAATGTATGATCAGATCTGTGAGGGGACTTTCTGTGGAACCCTTTTTTCGTCCAGTTTTGTAGTTAGGAAAGAAGAGGAAGGGGAGGGGTGAGTGGAGAGTCCTGTAGAGGAAGGAGACTGAAGGTAATAGAAATGGGGGTAAGGGGCAGAAAAAAGGAATAAAGGTTATTTGCCTTGGGCTGTGGGCCTCGGATAAATGTTTTACTTATTCTGTCCATTAAAGAATGAAGCTCCTTGAGAGTGATAGTGCATTAAACTCAGTGGTTACTCAAGAAGTGTTTGATTCGTAGCTAAATGACTGGCTGAAGAATCAGTGCTTACAGTTCTTCAAACATTCTAATCCTTAATAATTAGAGTGAGTACTCCGACCTGGATAACTAGAGTGATAGAAAGTATTCCCTGAAAGGCAGCAGCAGCAGCCTGGGGGTAAATGAAATCCAGCCAAGGGCCAATGCCAGGCTCAAGCCAGTTTCCTTACAGTTTATTTTTGGATTTGATAACTATATCAGCTTTTGAATATCGAAGCTCCCTTCAGACCTTTTCTAAATATGCAGTTTCCTCTGACTAGAAGATTCCCCAACATACAGCTCAGAATAATACTTACTAGTCCTAAATTTTTAGGTCTCTTCTTAATCATTACCCCTTTCCTGAAGCCTTCCCTGGCTAATGGTAGAATCAGTAGCACTTCGTATGTGTCCCGTGCTCCATCAAATCTACAGACTTACCTGCATCTGCACCCTTACTTTCCTCATTACTTCCTCCTAGAATCAAAGATCCGAACCTTTTATTGAAAGCCAACATTCTACTTGTGCTCTGAATGCCATCCTCTAGCTGTGTGTTTTTCTGTTCTCATTTCTGTGTCTTTAATCTCTTTATCAGTTTCTTACCAAGTATTGAAGCATGCTGAAGTCACTAACATCTAAAAGAAGCAACAGCAAAAACCTCATTTTCCTCCCTTGGAGCCAAACTGGTCTAAAGAGTTATCTGTATTCATAGGCTCCACCTTCCAACCTCTTAGTCTCTTCTTAACCCACTGTAGTCTGGTTCTCTTTATCAACAGCAGTGAAACACACCTTTATACTAGTGTGGGTCAGTCCAGATTAGCTCTGGCTACTTATGGATATTTGCACTTTAATGTCACATGGGCCCCTCAAACACAACATGATCTAAAAGATAATAGTTTTATATTTTCCCTCTCCCATATTCTTCCTCCTGGCCTCCGACAGTGGCACTGCCATACATACCCAATTACCTTGGGCTTTTCCTGCTCCCGTGTCTTCTCACATCCATCATTCACCATGGTAAAATAATTTTCTACTTTATCTACATCTTTCAAGACCCACAGTGACCACGCTTGACTAGGCCACCACACCTTTCTCCTGCACTACCTCCATACTGCCTTGTCTGCCTGGCCCTAGTCTATGGCCCTTCTCTCTTGCATTCTCCATATTATAGTCATAGTGATCTTTTAAAAAAGTAAATATGTTTATGTCACTTACTTGATAGGATTGTCAGTTACATCTAAGAAAAATCCAGATTCTTAATACGACCTTATAAGATTTTATTCTGGCCCTTGGCTCTCTTGTTTAGCTTTATCTCCTGCTAGTCTTCTCCTCCACACTCAGTGAACCAGCCTTACTTAATTCTCAAACTTGCCATTTTCTCTCTTGCTTTAGAATCTTCTATGTTCTTCTTAGTACCTGGAATGCTGCCTTCCTGCTCATTGCTCCTGCCACATACCCTTTCTCTCTCCTTTGCTCTGCTATTTCTTACTCATCCATCAAATACTAGCTTTGACATTACTTTCTTAGGAAAGACTGCCCTAACCACCTTCCCCCAACTCCCATTTAATTTGGCACTGCTTTAAGACTAAATATTCTCCCCAAAAGATTAATGCACTTATAAAGAGTTGTGGTTATGGAATACATTTTAATGTCATATTCTTATTTGGATAACTGGGTTTCTGGTTGTAAATTTCTTTAATATCTTTTTATTTAAGGCCCCCCAGAGAGTCTTTTACTTGCTACTGTATTTCAAAAGAAGAAAAATATGAGATGAGGACTTGATGAATAGTTAAGAAAGATATTTCTAAGGAAAGAATTAAGTTTTTGCTCCTTGGTCTTATTAACAATGTAGATAACCTCAAACATAAATATAACTGTGTAAAGGAACAGTGTTGGTGGGCCTCTTTTGACTTTGAAGTAATGAAATAATGATCTCAGTAGTACATTTCCCTGGGGAGGATGGGCAGGGAGGAAAAGTGATCCAACCAAAGATGACTGGCCTTCTCTATAAAGCAATGTATTTCAAACTTTTTGGATCCAATCCAGAGTAATAAAGACATTTTATTTTGCATCATGAGACAGTACATTAATACATGTATAAAACTGAAGCAAACTTTCAATGAAATATTCCTATTTTTGCCACTACGGCACATGCTGGTATTTCCGTTCCATTCTGTTCTCTTCTATTAAACAATGCTGATCACAACCCAGTGAATTGATTTCAGGAGTCATGGATTACAACACTGACTAATGGGTTACACCCAGCCATTTGGAAACACTCCTATAAAAGTATCTGGTGACTAGAATCCATTTTTAGATTCAGATCTGCCAATTCAAGCAGAATCAATGCCTAGTGGGAACCCTTGGTATGGGAAGGACTTGATAACAGTTACTGAATATCTCTTATATATGCAGTATTGGACCAGGAACTATACTTATTTTATATTCACTATCACGATATATAGCAGTCTTTCTATGTTAGTTGGAGAATGGAGGCTCAGACAGGCAAGTACCTCGCTTAAGGCCATATAAAGGCATTTACACCATATCATTGTGTCTCCCAAGTAGTGTTGCAATATACATGCTACACTTAGAAGGGAATTAGTGACATTTAGGTATCTTCAAAATTTTATAGTGGAAAATAACAATAAAAAGCTCCATTAAATGTGAGTTGAGACAGGCATAAACATTGACAAACAGTTAAATAGTGATAGATTATATTGGCTTTCCAGAGAGCTTAGGTTCTTCATGCCTCTGCTCATCCAAGAGGTAGAGGTAATATCCTTAAGGCTGAGATATATGAGGTTTTCTTGTTGGTAAGGTAAATGAAATGTTCAGAGGCTTTACTACTGCACCAGAGCAGATAATAAGCAATTAGAACTGTTAAATTGATGAAACACCGGACTGGGATGAATTATATCATGAATTGCAAAGAAACAAGAAATTTTACAGCAACTTGAAAGCCAAAGATGAAAGATATGTCAGTAACATGAACAGAAATGGATGGTTAAACTTAAAGTGCTAGATTTACTGACCTGAAAAACCCACCTAAGCATTTTAGGGCCAGTTTTAAATTATTATTTATCAGCTTTGTAAATAAATAGAAAAAAGTATCAATCTATGCCAATAGTTTAATAACTTCTATTAATAAAATGAATTTAAGATGTGCTTTTTCCTTTCCTTTTTTTGAGCTGCAACATAACCCGAGGGATCCATTCAGTTCAACCCCCTCATTTTACAGATGTCAAACCCGAGACCTAGAGAAATTAAGCAGCTTACCCAAGATCACATTACAAAGTAGTCAAGAGTTGGAACTAGAACCCAAGTCACCTGACATTCCATTGGCTTAACCTTTATTTGACCTGAGTAGGAGCATTGATGGAATACTTTTTATATAAGCTTATTTATGAAATACTGTACTTTAAAATTCCCATGACATAAATAATCCCACTGCTAACATTTAAATGATGCACTATTTGCCAAAGATGGCTGGAAGACAACCACTGGAGATAAGCTAGGCTACATGTTTCAGTGAAGAATCAACTGCCTACTTGTTTTTAGCAAAGGCTTTGAGTTATATTTTTCATGTAAGAATAAGACTGCAAATATGATCACCCACACCTGGAAGATACACTTCTGGTAGACTCCTTAGCAACATGAACCTATTTGTATTTATGTAGGAAACTTCAGGAATGGCTATAACAATTGGTTTAAATAAGAAAACTATTCAGTTATAAGCTCTATCTTCCTTTAGAAAACTTTTGGGGATATTATTCTCATATATTTCCAAAAGTTCTTTCTAGGTTCCAGAAACCATATATACATATGCCTTTAGTTTAAGCAGACACAACTAAGTCCCATTGTTTTAGTTATTAAATGTTGGATCTCTAACATCCATCATATATATGATTTTTAATGTAATTATACAGAATGGTTATTAATTGAGATACTATTTATACAGGTAACTCGACTGTAAAGTATTATATAGGTATATGTTATCAAGATATAGCAGTTTACGTCACAGTTATTGGGAGAAGAATACCTTTTAAGAGAATTAAAATCCTACCGCTAGGTAAGTTGACGAAGGCTTCCTGGAAGAGGTGACATCTGAGGTGGATGTTGAGGGAGTAGTGGAGATAGGGAAGAGGAGCCATTCCATCTTAGCAGAAGAAGTAAGAATCTCTAGAACCCATTTAAGAAATGAATAGGATGTATTTCGGGCACAGCACGGACATTATGTTAGTAAAGGACGCATGGAGTGTATGAGGAGAAATGGCCTTTAATGTCTAGTTGAGAAACTTGGAAGTCTATAGGCATTGTTTCTGTTTATTTGAGTAAAGCAGGGGAATTGCAATGACAGTTTGAAGGCTCCATTGTGGAGGTAAAAGAGAAGTTGTTTCCTAGTGTTTCGTAATTTTTTTTCCAGCTAGATATTTAACTTAGAACCAACTTGATCTCTGATGGACTATGGTTAAGTACTATGTAGTGGTGGTTGCATAGTCAGTGTTTACTTAAAATGAATGCATTTCTGCTTAGGGAATTTTAAGTGGAGGTAGTCCCGTTTTGTTTTGCTTATAATGTATACCTATGAGTATGGCATATAAAACTGGCCTTGTTGTGTTTGCCAACAGATAATGACACCATGTAGAATGCGTACATAAAATATATAAAAAAATAATAGAAGAGTGAACAAGAAGCATATGAGTATGTGAAGGACAAATGAAGCCAAATAAACTTGAATGCTCTTAGTATGCTTAGTTTTTAACAGAATAGAATTATAAAATTAATACTCAGTAGGAGGGGAGCTAAAATCTAATTTTCACCAAAATGGTTAATACTAAAAGTTAGCTGTTAACATGCACTAAAACCAGCAGTTGAATCACACCAAAGGTAATTATGTCATTATATTAAATTGGGGGTGGTGTTCTGCATGGTGCCATGGGTGTTATGTTAAATACATTTTTATTGCAATTATATCAATTATGTGGAAGAAGGAATATAAGAAACTCCACAATGTATGCAACATTTGGAATGTAATTAGAACTGAAAAGAGCTAGGCTAGCTAGAGTGATGAGGCACACCTCGGTAGATAAACACCATGAAATTTCCTTTGAAATATTAATTCCCTTGACAGGAAAGGGGAGCAGATTAAGTGCATTAAAAATGTTTGTTTCTAATTTGACATTTGCCAAACTCAGTAAAATTTGAGTGCCCCACTTAAGAGCCTATCTTTCAAGTTGTGGTCCTTTTTATCTACTCAAGATATCAATAAACCAAAATCTCTTTATAATATGTAAAACCTAGATATATAATTTCATAGTACATAAACATCCACTTGTTTATAGAAGAAATTTTTAAGATTGGGAGAAATTCTGAAACAGGAAACTTGTCAATCTTGGAGAAGCTCTAGCTTTGGAAAATGATTTCAGTAGTCTCCCACATCATTCATTGTGAAGATATTTTCATTCTTTTCTTTAAAAGTACTTTAAGGAGAAAAGAGTATAATAGATTTTTCCAACTAACAGTAATACTCACCCTGAATATTAAATTAATGAGACTCTACCTAGAAATTACCCCTCAAGTCTTCTGGAAATTTCTCCTCCTAAGAAAACAAAAACAAAGCTATTAATTTTCACTTTACCATTAAATGGAAATATTATATTTTGTTTGTGGAAAGTACTCTTTTATTCAGATAAAACATAGACACCATAAAGATAAGATTGAAAGATGACTGTATAAACTATAAAATAAAGTTTCTTTAGGGAAACAGCGAAAAAATAAAAGGAAGAAAAATCAAACAAGATGCGGGAAAAAATGACATATTGGGAAAAGTATTTACTGAATACGTGAGAGTTAAAGGATAAATCAATAAGAAAGATGAACATACCGGCACAAAAGTAGGTAAGACTATAATCAGGAAATTTACACACAAAGAAAGAAGTAGGATTGGATGACATGTAAAGTGTTAATAATAGCACTAGCTATGTACTAGAAATGGTTGTGAGCACTTTACAGATATTAACCCATTTAATTCTTCCAGATAATATTATTGACAGATAGTGTTATTATTCTTGCTTTACAGTTGAGGAAACTGAGGCACCAAGAGTTTAAGTAACTTTGAACCAGTGGACCCAGCATTCAAATTCAGATAGTCTGGCTTCTAGACTCAGTACCCTTAATAAGCTTAACTCACTATTAGTTGCAGAAATGTAAATAAGCACAAAAAATGATATTGATCACCTGTGATATTGGCATAGATGAAAACACCAATACCAAATGCTGGTGAAAGAAATGGGCTTTTTTCTCCCTATTGATGGGAATGTCAATTGGCACAGTATTTGTGGATATAATTTGGCAATATATATTACTAAGTAAAATGTATATATCCTTTGACCTAGAAATACCATGCTAAGATTTTCATCTAATGAAGATTTGCAGACAAGGGTACAGATGTATGTATAATGATGTTCATCTCAGTATTTGTAATACCATTGAAAAATTGGAAATAATTTAAATATCCATAGAGAGGGTATTGCTTAAAGTATGCTGCATGCAATTAATGAAACACTATGTAGTCATTAAAAAATACCTGATGTAGGTCTGTGTGCGTTGCCTTGGCAGGAGTTTCAAACCTAGAGTGAGACTAGACCAAGATCACCATGAGGAAGGGAAGAGGAGTTATCTCGTTCATTGCTTACTGCTTAGCATATTATTAGCATAAGGCAAATACTGGGTAGAAGGATCATGGATAAATGGATGGAAGAATATGGTATAGTGGAGACATTCTAAGTCTAGAAACTGGAAAGTTTCTGTTCTTTTGCTCTCCTAGTAACAACAGAACACTTGAATTCAAGTCCTTTAAAACATTGCCATTCTACAAATATTTCTATAAAAAGAAGCAATTTAGCTTGCATTTCATATCTGTTTTAATTTCCTAGGGCTGCCATAACAAAATTACCTCAAACTAGGTAGCTTAACACAACAAAATTTATTCTCTCACATTTCTTGAGGCTAGAAGTCTGAAATCAGGGTGTCGGCACGGCCACTCATGCCGCCTCCTTCTGCAGGCTCTAGGGAAGAATCCTTCCTGGCCTCTTCCAGCCTCTGATAGTTGCTAACAAGCCTTGGTGTGCCTTGGCTTTGGGCAGCATAGCTTTAGTCTCTGCCTCTGTCTTCACGTGGCCTTCTTCCTCGTGTACCTTCTCTGTTAAGGACTCCAGTCATTGGATTTAGGGTCCACCCCAACCCAGTATGACCTCATCCTAATGAATTATATCTACAAAGACCCTGTTTCCAAAGATCACCTTTTGAGAGTCCAGGTGGACATGAATTTGGGGCAACACTATACAACTCAGTACAACATCTCAGCTGAATACAGCCTTAAGGTTGGAGTCTCTGATTAAGCTTTCAAGTTTTACTTTTTTAAATAATTTTTAAAACTAAAAATTATTTCAATTTAACCATTCTGATTGGAAACATTTATAAAATGCTTTATAGAGAACTACTATCAATACTTAGGGATACATTAAAATATTACCCAAGAAACTGGAAGTAAGATTTAATGGTAGAGGTTGAAATAAAACCAACATTTATTAGATTATGATAAAGATACAAAGATGTCTGGAAAAGAATGGGTCCTAGTCTATAAGACTAGACTGTCAACTGATTGACTATATTGTCATTTCTTCAAAGAGAATGTGTTAAGTGTGTTGGCATGAAGGAAGTTTGGTCAACAGTGAAAGCACAGAATAAGGAAAATCACAGGGTAAATGATGGTTTTGTCCATCTAAGTACTGTCCAGGAGACAGGAGCCTTCTGAGCATACTTTTACTGTTTGTGAGACCATCCTGCCTGTCTCCTTTAAGTAAAACAGTTTTCGAACTCTATGTTTTAGCAATGGAACTTTTTTCCTCCAAAAGAAGTCTTATGTAGATTTAAAGCTATAAAACAGCAGAAACAGAACCCCTAGACCCCTACTTAGAATGCTCTTGCTCCAGGGAAGACTTCAGCTATGAAATAGTGCTATTTATACAGTTCTCCTTTTTCTGGTTGCATACTCAACAATCAAGTTTCTGGTAAGGCTGTGGTTTTTCACATAGGTCCGTCTATCGAAGAGAATGGGCTGGTCTTTTGGAAAAACTTTTCTACTGCTGGTAACAATTATGCTCCTCATTGTATGCTAATAACTTGGTGTCTAGCATTAGACATCAGCCTCATTAATCAGTGTTATCCTACCCTTTAAGACATGGTTCCACTCTTGGTGGGCTGACAAAATAAATTTTGAGCCTGAGAACCAGGACCTTGGCTGTGATTGATTGAGCAAGGAAGCAAAGGCTTTTTAGTGAGGCCCTTCAGTAGACTACCTCCTGACCTTTCCCTGGACACAAGCAGACATAGTCATCAGCTCCATGAGTATTCGTTTTTTTTCTCATTTGAATTTCTATTAAAACAGCATGTATCAGCATCATTTAACTTTATTTTTTAAATTTACTACTCATATTGGCTGTCCTTTATTATAATAAGGTAAGACCCCCTTAGGGACTGTCAGGTGGTTGAGGTCTTTATATACCACATGAAATAACCCTGACTGCCTTGGTTTACATGGGTCTTCTTTCCCTTTCCTAGTCAGGCTTTCATCACTGCTTCTGTTGTCAGCAAGCCTGTCTGTAGCTCTAGTTTTCCCCTTCCTACCTATTAGCTTAAAACCAAATGTAGAGAATTATACTTACAATAACGAATACTGCTCTGAATGAGAACATGAAGATCTCTGTGGTAAATTGTGTAAATCTCTGGTAAACTTCAGTGTAAATTTTACCTTTATTTTGGCTCTCCTGGGGCTCTTTTGGGGGGCTCTTTTTCTTTTTTTTTTTTAAGATTTTTTTGGGGAGTTGGGGAATCGGGGAAGGGGAACAGAC